>CAUYPK010118677.1:0-40958 GCA_963574355.1 Loris lydekkerianus
AGGACGACCCCCTCCCCCTGGCAATTGAAGCAGCAACAAAAATACACTACTGGGACCTGATCAACTAAAAAGCTTCTGCACAGCTAAGAACACAGTAAGTAAAGCAAGCAGACAGCCCTCAGAATGGGAGAAGATATTTGCTGGTTATGTCGCTGACAAAGGTTAACTAACCAGAATTCACAGAGAACTCAAACGTATTAGCAAGAAAAGAACAGATGATCCCATCGCAGGCTGGGCAAGGCACTTGAAGAGAAACTTCTCTAAAGAAAACAGGCACACGGCCTACAGACATATGAAAAAATGCTCATTATCTTTAATTATCAGAGAAATGCAAATCAAAACTACTTTGAGATATCATATAACTCCAGTAAGACTAGCCTATATCACAAAGTTCAAGTTTATTTAAAAGTCTAAAATAAGTTTCTTACAAGCCAAAAAAATTTTCTATCATGGTCAACTTGATAAATATTAATATCATATGATTACTTTAAGTTATTCTACCTTATTATATAATTAAGTTATTCTACCTTATTTAAATCAGTATTCCAAGATAATAAACTTCAGTTGCCATGAAGTATTCTTTCCTCCATCAACCAGCATTTAAAATACATTTCTTTCATATTAGTGGGATTTTATGTGCCTGCTAAGTACCATGTGGAAATTATCAAGTCCCATTACAAACCCCAAGCCAATTCAACACCAATTTTAAAGCAGTTTATCCACTCAGCATGAGCAGTGAGGCACTTTTTACCTTATAGTTTTAACATTCAAAATCTTTTTATTTTAATTTTGAGCCTACTTCATTGCTGTAAGTTAATTACTCCTGCAGGTACTTGACCATGCTGTGTGCCCCTGGGACTCAGCGCTGTCTGCACTGGGTGACCAGCTGTGTACGGCCTTGGAAGATGTCTGGGAGGGAGGCTTAGTGTCTCCCAATGGAGGACTGACTAGCTTGCTCTGCCTTCTCCTAAGACTGCCACGGACTTTTGCAGACCACTCAGGCTTAGGACTTATTTCACTTACCTAGAGAGCGCCTGCAAATTCTCTGCTCTCCTTACTCTCTTACAGAGCCTTGGGCCAGGAGTATCTGTTTCCTTGGCCACCTGTGTTGAGATTGGCCTTATGGCAAGCTCCAGCTTACTTTCTGCCCCTGACCCTGAACTCAGGTGAAAGGGAGGCAGAATCGTGGCAAAGGGACACTGATAAAGGGAAATCAGAAAGCAATCTCTGCCATCAAGGACTGAGTAACGGCTCTGAGCAGACCCAAAATAACCTGAGAAGTTGGGTATTACTCAAAGAATAGATAGCAAAGATCAAAATGTGGGGCACCTAAGACCAGAGAGACCCAGATTTTCTCTTGAAAAAAGGGCTCAGTCATTTCATATCTTGATGTTGGAACAACTAACTTGCTCACCTCACAGCAGGGGAAGGCATGCTTGCACTTGACTCTGACCTGTGGCTCTGCAAGGTCAGGTGCCCTGTTCCCTTTGTTAAGTGTGAACAGCCCTGTCATCATTTATGAAGCTTTTTACCAGCATTGTCACTGTGAGTCTCTTTTTATTTTCTATAGTCGCCAGCCTGGAGCCAGTTCCTGTTTGCTGACAATGTTCTCTGTGACTTCACCCCTCTGGAAACCTCCCCTAAGCTCTGTCTGCCCCAGTCAGCTGGACTTCCATGTTATCTGAACACCATTCTCCCCAGAATCCAGGCCTACCTCACTCTGGCCTGGTATTTTATAAACTAGGGCTCCTTTTGAAATCCAAAAATGTCACAAAAGGACAATAGAGAAAGAAACTTTCCAAGTACTTAGAATTAGCACAGGTGGATTTTTTTTTTTAAAGAATAACATTTTCTAGATAAAGAAAGAGTAGCTTATTTTTCCCCCATTATCTAGGTAATTTGTGATCTTGGTGTTGAAGAGTGCCAGCGCCCATTCCCCCAGCCAGGCAGCCCTGAAGGCAGTTGGTAAACAAGACACAGTGATTCTGCTCGCTGGATTGGCGACTCTAATAAGGCAAATAGGCAATAAGCAATTAAATCAATGAGAGATCCTACACAGTGAGAAGTCATTTGAAAAAATAACAGAGCACTAAGGAACAAAGAGAGACAGTGTGGTGTCTAGTAAGGAAAAGGGGTTAGTGCTGCCTGAGAAGGCAGGATTTAGAATGGAACCTGAAGGACGAGAAGGGGAGAGTGACACAAAGACCCGGAGGAAGATCTTGGAAAAGGAGGCACCAACATCCGGAGGCAGAAATGACTTGATCTATTTGAAGAACAGAGGGGCAGCCTGTGTGCTGGAGGTCAGCGACATGAGCTGGGGACGAGGGTTAGAGAAGGAGAGAGGAAGGGCGGGCACACGAGGGCTGCTGGCTCTTCTAGGCAGTCGGCAGTCAGCTCCACTTTTAGTCTCAGGGCAACGGGAAGCCTCTGGAGGGTTTAAGCAGGAAGTAACGTGATGCAATTCATGCTATAAAAGATCACTTGGCTGCAGCGTGGATAATGGATTATATGAGGTGAGGAGTGGAACAATTAGAGGTTATTTCTGTAACTCGGGCAGGAGATGACAGTAGCTTTGATGTTAGTGGTAGAGGCAGAAGAAAAGAGAAAGAAGGCTACGTTTTGGTGGGAGAGCTGATGGGAGCTGTGATGGAGGAGAGGATGAGGGAAAGATATAGGTAGAGCAAAAATCAAGGTTGAGCAACTAGGTGAGTAACGATAATATTTACTGAGATAAAAAAGGCTTTGTTTACTTCTTACACTGGCCCTTGGAAGTGGGTTCTACCATCCCACCTCACCTCATTATCCTCCTGTCTACCCTATCCTGTATCTATGTGTATCTGTATGTCTAATCTGTGTCTAACCTGTCTTATTCCTATAAACAGAGGGTGCCAAAAATGTACTCACATTTTAAGAAAGGAAAACACTGTATTAAAATTGCAATGCTGAAATCAGATGTGACTTCTGCAATTATAAAAGTTGCTGAAGGCTAGGCGTGATGGCTCACACCTGTAATCCTAACACTCTGGTAGGCCTAGGCGGGTGGATCACTTAAGCTCAGGAGTTTGGAGACCAGCCTGAGCAAGAGCAAGGTCCCATCTCTAAAAAAAATAGCTGGGCCTTGTGGTAGGTGCCTGTAATCCCAGCTACTTGGGAAGCTGAGGGAGGAGGATCTCTTGAGCTCAAGAGTTTGAGGTTTCCGTGAGCTGTAACACCACAGCTTTCTACTGAGGGTGACAAAGTGAGGCTCTGTCTCAAAAAAAAAAAAAAAAAAAAGTTACTCAAACATGACTTGTAATCACCTTTTGTCATCAGTATCTATTCATTATTACAATTTTAATACAGTTTTTTTTTCACTTCTTAAAATGCATATACATTTTTGGCACCTCTGTACATTATAACACAGAGAGGAAAATTCAACCTTAGGGCTAGAGGGCAATCTGGCCAAGGACACAAAATTAGAGTGTGGTGAGCAGGAGTCGAGGCTGTTCTGCTGAGTCCAGGATCTCTACCCTAATCTCTAAGGTGACATTTTGCTTACCAGCCACCACTGTGAACATTTGTACTTACTTTCTTTCAGCTATAGGATATATTTCTGTATTTTAAAACATCTGTGACGTGTAATTTTATAAATTATATTTTCTCATCGGCTATTATGAGTATTATTAAGCACTCCTTATAACCTCATCTTCCACGCAAACTATCTTCCTGCAAATGTTTCTTTTCAAGAGACTAAGGCTTTGAGTAACAATGTGTGAGAAGAAGTAGGTAAGTGGACTAATAAAATTTCCACAGTGGATGAATGGATAAAGAAAATGTACATATACGTGATGGAATATTACCCATTAGAAAGGGTGAAATCCTGTCACTTGTGACAACATGGATGGAACTGGAGGACGTTATGTTAAGTGAAATAAGCCAGAGACAGAGAGACAAATATCGCGTGTTTCACTCCGTATGTGGGTTTAGGAAGAAAATGCAACCTCTGGAGATGAGAGTGGGATGATGGTTATTGAGTGGGGAGGAGGAGGTAAACAGGGGATGGTTAGTGGGTACAAAAACACAGACAGAAGGGTTTAGTAGCATAACAGGATGACTATAGTCAACAATAATTTACTGTATATTTCAAAATAATTAAAAAGTGACACTGGAATGTTCTTAACAAAAATGACAAATTCTTGAGGTGATAGATACCCCCAATTACCCTAATTTGATCATAACACATTGTATGTTTGTATCTAATCATCACATGTATCCCATAAATATATACAATCATTATGTACATAATAATTAAAAAAAATTAAAAGCAACAAACATTTCCAGAAGGGGTGGGAATAAATACAAAAAAAAAAGTTTCTCTAAATATTTATTTTCAAATGAATATAAATATTTACATTTAAATAAAATTTAAATCTCTCCATTTATAAATCTGGGATTTTAACATAAAGCATCTTATCACGAGTTATTGTATTTAGTAGTAAATTGTTTTAAGAAGTATTTAGTTTCCTTTTCTAAAGTCACCTTCAATCTTTCAGCATCTTCTCAAAAAAATCATTAGAGCAGCTGACTAGCTCACCTGTTCCTTAACTTCTAGTTTGGCATTACAGTGTGTACTTGGCCTCATTGTCTTATTCTGACTGTTGTCAAGTAACAGAGATATAATCCAAAAAGTTCAAGAGATGACCATAACACCAGTAATAGTTATCTCAGACAGGGTTACCTGGAAAGATTGAAGCAAGCAGGAATTTTAAAACCTGAGTTTTAGTTGGGACAGGAATACCCCGGGGAGCCAGAGTGAGGAAAAAGGAAACTGTGCAAAGACTGGTGAGAAAATCAATGGGATGTAAAACATTACTGCCTTGGCTCCCACGTCCCGGGAGCGGAGATGAGACACAAGGTCCCCCAGGGACTTCTCCAGGCGGCTCTTACAGAGCAACTCCACTTTGGAGCAGCCCAGGGATACAGGGGGCAGAGGGCCCACCTGCCTGGCTTATCCCTTTCCTGTTGATCCTGTTCCTTCACTGGGGGGAGTTGAACTTCCTCCTTCTTTCTGCACCTCAGAGCTTTGGCCCAGCTACCTGGGTGTCCTGGGGGAGGGCCTTGCATTCCCAGCAAGGTGGCCTGTCTGGGCGGTAAGGGCTGGACAGAATCTGAAGGAGTGTGTAAGATTTGCTTCTGATTGTGCTGAGCACGGTGCTTGGATTATCTAAACCCTATGAAGGAACTATCACTAGCCTCAATTTACAAATAAGAAACTTTAAATAAGTGGTAGATTGGGATTTCCATGTAAGCGGCTGGACCCTAGAGCTCACACTTTAATCAATATATGTTCTTTTGGAAAGCCCTGGAGGAATACTGAGGGGCTTATTAAAATTATGCAATTCCAGGGAAATGAGCACTGGGCTGTCCTGAGAGCCAGGATTGGGAATTGCACCACCATTGGGAGCTGGACTGACTGAGAGCCTGCAGGTCTTGTACCTTCAGGAATATATGCTTCTTTCTATGATTCTTAGACTTGTCTTTGTGAGTCAGCCTCCTCTGCTCCACCTAACCTTTGTCTAGGGCAGAGTTACAGCCTTTCCTCCCTTTCTGTGCCTTTGATCTGCTCTTGGCATCCTCCCCCTGTTGGTCTATGTCCAACCCCGCCCCTGTAGTGTTGCATCTACTGTGTCCGGGTCCTGGTTTCGTTTCCACATTTCTCAGGGAAGCATCGGCCCAACACAGTAATTAGGGTGTGTTGGTTGCAAATGTAAGAAAGTGACTCTGCTAGATTCTGTTAAAAGTGAACTCATTAAAAACTATGTGTAGGGTACAAGAAACCTATATGTAATTTATGGACCCTGGAGTCTCCAGACAGCCCCAGTGGACATCCTGAATGTGTGCTATCCCTGGAATGTTCTTTTTCTTTTCTGTCTCTATGTAACAAGGCCTGATGTTCAAGCCACGGAAAAGAGAGTCTGAACGGCCAAGTGTAAGTGATGTACTGGCTCTTAGCTGTGCCAGGGGATAACAGGGAAATTAGCTGACGGAGTCTCCAGTGATGTCTGGATTCACTTTCCCATCAGGATTGCACATCGTAGGGGAGAAAATTACCTAGGTAGGTAGAAGGGTGCCAGGAGGAGCCATGCTGAGTAGACAAAATATGACAGACACTTCCCCTGCCCAGTTCATCTTTTTGCTTAGCACAGCACACGACTCATCATTGTTGACTAGCCTATAAATGGGCTATTCTACGAAGCTGCAGCCAGTCTTAATGCATTTCAAAGTAAAATAGAAATGACTTTCCAATTACCTGCTATTTTGAATTATTTATGCCACTACTTCCTTCTGTTTAGACATTTCACATCTGATCGTAGAAAATGACCACATTATAACCATTTATTAGGCAAAATGCTGGCGTCACATTTCCTTATTTACAAATATTTCTTCAGCATTGGTCTTTTATTTTACTACAATGGCAGGTGCTATAGAGATGGAGAAGCTCTGGGTGAGACGTGATTGTTGCTTTCCAGATGCTTAGAAGAGGATATAGAAAAGAATATCATAAAAGAGCACGAATGAAAGAATCTAAAACAGTACATAATTAAAGATAAAAAATTGTATCAACGTGTACAGGGGCAATACCATGGTGGGGACTGCAGTGCGGGTTAATGTATAAGGAGCGAGGTGAAATGCGTGATTTAAATCTGAAAAGGATGCATTTGATCTGAGACAGCTAAATTTGTAGTGTGCAGCTAGTTGATCTATGTCCAGATTATACTAATCTAACTTACAATTTTTGCTGTTCATTTGTTCCTAAAGGCAGGACAGAGATTGATTTAGAGTTTCTGTCCCTTCATCTGTGTGTCATATAGAGATTTTGTCCCAGGGTCCACTCCCCTGGCCACAGTCCTGCGAGGTGGACTTGCATGACAGTGCTGCAATTCTGTCACTTGTAAATGGCACAGGCCTGGCCCACCTTCTCCTGCTATCTTTCCACTGCTAATGTCATGAAATGCCTCTGGCAGCATAAATAACTTTATTTCTAAGCTGTAAAGTAGAGCAAGTTATTAATATTGTATGAATTGCATTCTATTCATTTTTTCACCTCTAATGGGACGATATCTCACTATATTCTGGAAAATACATCCTAAAACTGCTGAGTAGCTTGTATTGAACTGAATTAGGAAGCCTGATAGCTGCTGGAAATTTTGATTGCAAGCTTATTTTATAAGTTCAGGTTGCCTTTTGAGATCCTTGTTTTCTTTGGGAATTCAATTGATTAGAGCAGCTTAACTCTCAGTACTAAGTACAAGAAATTAGATTTTACTGTGAAGTATAAAGAGGACAGCGATTGATGACACAGCACTGCAACCATTCTCAAGAGGCCGTGGACGGCTTCGTCATGGGAGGTAATTGGAACTGAAAGCTTTTGGAAAATAAAGTTTATAGGGTCAGGCCCAAGTCAATGGTATTTTATTTTACCTGAGGTATTTGCATAAGACATCACTTGGCATGTTCGAATACCTTGTGATGAATCCAAATTTATGCAGGATAGTAACCTCCTCTCCAAAGCAGAGGTTACAACAGATAAAACTTAAATTCCCACCAGATCCTTAAGGAACAAAGGGACAAAGTGTTCTATAGCTGTCAGGGAGTGAGCTTTGTTTAATAGGGTTTATTTCTCTTGGCCCATAACCATGTTCTATTTTCTCCTTTTTGATGTTTAAAAATTGGGAGTCCATCCTACCTTTTTATTATAAGTTGATTTAAAAACAAAACCTTCACTAGCCTGAGCCAGAGCGAGACCTTGTCCCTAAAAATAGCCAGGCCTTGTGGTTGGCGCCTGTAGTCCCAGCTACGTGGGAGGCCAAGGTAAGAGAATCACTTGAGCTCAAGAGTTTGAGGTTGCTGTGAGCTATGATGCCATAGCACTTTACCAATGGTGACAAATGAGACTTTATCTCTAAAAAATAAAATAAAATAAAAATAAAAATAAAACCTTCTACTTAAGACACTGGGTTCTAGTTCTGGATTTTTCACCCTCACACATGGTTTTCAGCCTCTCTGTTCCCAATGACAAGAAATATTTGACAAATTACATTGATTTGCATAGATTTTTCCCAGAGATTTCCTGGGAAGGGTGTAATTCCTGGTTCAATAGCAGGGAACAAACTGACACCCTTCTCTACTGCTCAAGAATGAGTCCTGGAATGTAAATGAGCAGGTTACAGGAATAATTATAAATTTGAATTAATTTCTGAGAAAAAAGTAATAATTCCTCAAATGTCACCAATTTATTATTTATAACAAATTATTGTAACTGTGACATACTTTTACATGATAGTGACCTACCAATCTTAACACTTGGCTGGGATCTCTTGTGCTTACAGTCTGGCTAACCATGAATAAATCACTTTATTCCTGTGTGCTTCAAACTCTTTATTTGTAGACTCCTTCCAGTTCTAAAATGATGCAAGTAGTGTCTTATAAGAGTAACCAAGCCAAATGAGGCTACTCTATGCATATTTGTAAGATGCTAATGTAAGAAATTGCCTACTTATTATGTCTTATAGGTCTTCCAATACCAAATTTTGAACTTGACAATGGCTCGGGATGATGGCAATTATTCTTCCTGGCATGTCAACCAAAGAGTTACCTACTCTCCTGAAATTATTCTCACTTTCTTTAAAGTCCATGTTGGATCTGTCACCTCTAATGCATAATGAATGCAATAATATTATCATGTGAATATTAGTGTGATATAAATGCAAAATGCATATACTCATGTTTGCAATCCATTTCGGCCATCAAGGCACTTCTGTAAATTCTAAAAGAGCCTGGAATGTTGTCTAATTTGTTTCCTGTTCTAACCTCAGAACCTGGCCCAGAGGAGATATCTGGTAGTATCTGCTGAGTCCACTGACAAATATTACCTTAGTAATCATTTAACATATAGAGGTGCCATTTTTCAGTTTTTGCTCAGATTTTTTTCATGTACATACTAAAGAAACCCAAATTTAATGAACTTCAACAAAAAGGAAAAGACGCCGTTTGTGTGGTCAACCCTAGAATAAAAGGTGTGTGCCCGTCTGTAGGAGGAACACTCAGGGGAGAATCACCAGGCTTTCTGTCTCTGTTCATCATCCCTCCTTGGTTCCAGAGTCCTCCACAAAGTCACTCATGGCCACAGGCAGCATCTCTGTTCACATTTTAATTTTACAATCCGAGAGGGACCACCTCATTTTCTTAGTTTCAATTTGATTATTTTTTGGGAGGAGGGTTGTTGTTTGGGTTCTTTTTTTTTCACACTTTTGGCAGTGATAAAAATTAGGAGCCAAGGCAAAGTTTAGTAGAAGGCCATTTATCAATGATTTGTTCGTTCATGTTTAAATATGGGTTAAAAAAGGTTTAAAAAGGATACTTCTTAAATATTTTATTCTACTTTAAATTAATTTGCTAATCTTTTGATGTAAAGCCAAGACCTTTTATTTTTTTGGTCTGATGCTGTTGTTTAAAGCCCTAGTTTATTCTTCTTGTAAGAAACAGATCCTGCCTTTTTGCAATGGAGTGAAGACTTAAAGATACTGGAACCAATCAGAGAGCAGAATCCCTGTAGATGTTTGAAAATTTCCCCTCAGTTCTGTATATTGGTGTTTCTCATAATTAATTTGTCAGAGTTTTTGTTGGTAGTTTTGTGATTTTCCTTTATCTTGTTTCCAAAAGCTTCCAAGAAATGTTTTGCAAAAATAAAACTTTTGGGCGGCACCTGTGGCTGAAAAGAGTAGGGTGCCGGCCCCATATACCCAGCCCTGGCCAAAAACTGCAAATAAATAAATAAAACTTTCATTTCTGTTGCACTCATTTTCTGTATGTTTAATATTTAATGAAATTACGTGTGTGCAATAACTAGTATAATTGGCAACAAGGTGAGAATAAGTGCAGTAATTGTCAGTGTACAACTGAAAAGGGGCGAGTGGAGCATGGAGACATTCTGAGATGCTGCCTCGCCGCCGTGCAGAGAGTGTCCTGGGTAGGGGCTGGTCTTTCCAGGAGGGGAACGAGGAACATCTGGTGACTTGGGTTTGACAAAGTTAACCTTTCCACCACCTGTGAGTCTTCCCAGTGTATGCGAGGGACAGATACACACATATAAAAACACACAGTGAAGAATGTGCTTATTCTAACTGGCTTGTCAACCAAAGAGTTATGCCTGCTCTCCTACAATTATTCTCACGTTCTTTAAAGTAATAAAGATATGTACTAGGAAAGGTAACATGGAGCTGCTTCTTTAAGAATGGCCAAGGTCACAAAGAAAATGGTAAGTGTCAGAGCAGGGCTGTGTAAAAGAAGGGTACAGGGCCTGGGCCACTTCCAACTGAGGGTCCTGGGTTATTAAAACTGGGGATATGCGGGGTGGCACCTGTGGCTCAAAGGGGTAGGGCGCCGGTCCCATATGCCGGAGGTGGCGGGTTCAAGCCCAGCTCCGGCCAAAAACCACACACACACACACACACACACACACACACACACACACACAAAATAAATAAATAAATAAATAAAATAAATAAAACTGGGGAAATGCCAACACAAAATTTGTTTTTAATGTGGTATATTTTAAATATTTATATTTAATAATTTTAAACCATTAAGACACACAGAAAATGGCTATTTCCTGGAAATCACAGAAATTATTTTAAAAGGGGATGCAGGCAGTATGGGCCGTCAATGAATACTTGAATGGTGAATATCCTGTCACTGTATTTAGGTGACTCCATCAAAGGCCTAACTTTGAAGTGGCTGTATGTTAAACCATAGCAAAATGGCTTCACTCCACATGTTGCACCCGAGAATCGGAATCCTCAATGACCATATGAGAGAGCCAGACACCAATGCAATCACACCAGGGCGTTTATTCAGGCTCAAGCCAGGGCTGTCGGCCTTCCCAGACACAGCTGGGACCAAGAGTGCTGTGTTCGTTGCGCACGGGGTTTTTATGCAGTGGATATGGGGTGAGGGGCATGGGAAACAAAGCGTGGCGTTTGGGTTGGTTATCTCTTATGCTGACACTAGAATTTAAGGCTGATAGGGTCCCGCCAATCACAATGGCAGGGGTGGGGGTGGGGGTGGGGGTTCTGATGCACTTCGGGAGACAGGGATGCATCCCAGGAGATAGGGACCCATTCCGGGAGATAGGGACGGGTGTGGTTCACTAAGAAACAAAACAAAAGATTTTCAGGTTGCTTTTAAAATGGAGGACAAAAGCCTGAAATGATGAAAAGCCCAAAATGGGGGCGGCGCCTGTGGCTCAAAGGCATATGGCTCGATGGCCCCATATGCCGGAGGTGGTGGGTTCAAACCCAGCCCCAGGCCATAAACTGCAAAAAAAAGGAAAAAAAAAAAAAAAAAAGAAAGAAAAGCCCAAAATGGCGTCACTGGGTCCTTCATTCCCCCTTTCTCCTTGTAACTAAGAGGACCCAATCATGGGACCTCAGTGGTGAGTCTGGGATTGTCAGGGGAGCTTGAGTGGGTTGGCAGGGTTTTCTCGAGCTTCCATTGTGGGCTATAATCTTCCTTGATGGCAAACGGTTCTGCCAATCAAACATGGGTGTGATGAACCCATGCAGCGATGCCGTCAACCTTGAGTGCAGTGGGGGTGGTCAGAATCACAGTGTAAGGCCTTTTCTAACAGGGTTCCAGAGTCTCCTGCTGGTGTCTCTTGACATAGACCCAGTCCCCTGGCTGGAACTTGTGAGGCTCTGGGATGGGGCCCACTGTGTAGGTGGCACTCAGGCAGTTCCAATTCTCTTTCTGAACCTGCTGGTAACAGTGGAGGGAAAGGAGAAAATCTTCATCATTTGCCTGTGTTCAAAGATCTATGCGGTTATTTGGAATAACAAGAGGTGGTCTCCCATAGAGAATTTCATAGGGAGAGAGACCTAGGGTGTAGGGGGAATTTCTGACCCTATATAAGGCAAAGGGAAGGAGAGTCACCCAGTCTCTGCCAGACTCCAGGGTTAATTTGGTTAAGGTCTCTTTTAAGGTTCTATTCATTCTTTCTATTTGTCCTGAGCTCTGGGGCCTGTATGCACAACGCAATTTCCAGGTTGTTCCCAGTGCAGTGGCTACCCCCTGAGTTATCTGAGAAATAAATGCTGGCCCATTGTCTGAGCTGATTAAAGCTGGCAGTCCATACCTGGGAAGAATATCCTCAAGCAGCTTTATCGCCACTGTTTGCGGGGTTTCACCCTGAGAAGGTATCTACAAAGAGTAGGAGATATTTGTACCCATACCGATCAGGCTTAATCTCTGTGAAGTCCACTTCCCAATACGCACCAGGCTTGGTCCCTGTGGTACGGGTGCCTTGAGTTTTAAGCCCGGCTCAGGCATCAGTGAGCTGGCAAGCTTTGCAAGCGTTTACTATCTGGTCCACTTTTGTATCCATGTGCTCGATCTTAATCTGTGCGTGTCGGATTAGCTCTCTGAACTTCCTGCTGCCCACATGGGTAGTCTGGTGCATGCGCTGTGAGATGTTTAACCCCAGCTGCATGGGGAGGATAGTTTTCCCATTGGCTGCGCACCACCAGCCTTTATACTGGGAGGGATTATGTGTCTGAGGGATGGTGCGGATCCAGGCCAAGTCCTCAGGGGTGTATTCAGGCTCTTCTGGCAGGACCGGAGGCCCAATGTCAGGTAAGTTAATCATCAGGGCGTGTGTGGCTCTGAGGGCTGCACTTCTGGCAGCTTCGTCTGCCTGAGGATGGCCTTTTGCCACTAGGGTGGTGGGCTTTTGGTGTCCTGAACAATGGATGATGGCTACCTTTTTTGGTAGCCAGATGGTGGCTAGTAAATCTAGTATTTCTTCTTTGTTTTTGATGGTCCTCCCTTCTGCTGTTAGTAACCCCTTCTCCTGGTAGATGGCCCCGTGTATGTGAGCAGTACTACTCTCACATACTGTCAGTATAGATATTAAGCTTTTTTCCTTGGCCTAGAACTAAAGCCTTGGTGAGGGCAATTAATTCAGCCCATTGGGTGGAGGTTCCAGCTGGAAGAGTCTCCACCCAAAGTGTACCTGCCTTGGAGACCACCGCCGTCCCCGAGCACCCTTGGCCATCCTTAATAAAATTACTTCCATCTGTGATCCAGGTTTCCTCTGCATCCCACAGCAGTTGGTTGGTCAGGTTTTGGCGCGTGTTGTGGACTTGGGCTAGGATATCCTGGCAATTGTGGAGTGGTGTCTCCACACCCGGGTTGGGCAGGAGAGTGATGGGATTTAAGGCAGTGTTGGGCAAGAACTGGATTCGTGGTGGGTTTAGTAACAAGCTCTAATAGTGTGTTAGATGCGCATTGCTCATCCACTGGAGGGGGGGAGTGTTATTTCAAGACCCTCTTGATGGCATGGGGCATGGTCAGCAACAGTTCCTGCCCCAGGGTGAGTTTGTCTGCATCTTTTACTAGCAGCACAGTGGCTGCCACAATGCAGAGGCAGGGGGGCCATCCCGATGCTACTGGGTCTAGTTTTTTTGATAAGTAGGCTACTGGGTGGTTTCAGGGCCCAAAGTCTGGGTCAGCACCCCCTTGGCTATCCCTTTATGTTCATCTACATAGAGATGAAATGGTTTTGTAATATCAGGGAGTCCCAAAGCAGGGGAACAGAGCAGAGCAGTCTTAAGTTACTGAAAGGCTAGTTCTCTTTCTGTTGTCCATTCGAAGGGGTGCCCCTCCCTCGTGGCTTCATAGAGGGGTTTTGCAATTTCAGCAAAGCCTGGTACCTAAAGTCGACAGAACCCTGCAGGCCCCCAAAACTCTCGCACTTGCCTGGAGTTTTTTGGGGTTGGGATCTTAAGTACAGTCTGCTTCCTGGCCTCAGTGAGACACCTTTGACCATCTTTAAGGGTGTATCCCAGGTAACTTACAGTTTGCTGACAGATCTGGGCTTTCTTCACCGATGCCCTATACCCCCGGTTCCCCAGTATGATGAGCAGGTCTCACGGCCTTGCAGGCAGTCCTGTTCATTGGTGGCCGCCACTAGGATGTCATCTACGTAGTGGAGGAGAGTTAGGTTGGGGTGCTGCCTGTGGAACTCACCCAGGTCCTCGTGCAGGGCCTCATCAAAGATAGTTGGAGAACTTTTTGTTTGTTTGTTTGTTTGTTTTATTAAATCATAGCTATGTACATTGGTATGATCATGGGGCATCATACACTAGTTTCACAGACCGGTTGACATGTTTATATCATACTGGCTAACATAGCCTTCCTGGCAATTTCACAGTTACTGTGTTAAGACATTTACATTCCACATTTACTAAGTTTCACATATACCATTATAAGATGCACCACAAGTGTATTCTCACCAATCCCCCTCCTTCCACCCACCTCCCCCCTCCCTCCCCTCCCTTTCCCCCTTCCCCCTATTCCTAGGTTGCAAATGGCATATTGTAAGGTGTTTTTTCAAAGCCCCCCAAACAAAAATAAAAACACACTTGAGATCCAACTATTAACAAAAATTAGAAAGTTTGGATTTAGAGACCCAGGAATGAGAGCCAAATCTTCTGTTTGTAAAATATAAAGAATCCAGCCAGAAGGGAAGAGTTTCACTATTAGAAGTTAAATAAATACTTGTTGCAATTACCATATATTCTTATACTTATACTTGAGTATAAGTCGAGTTTCTTCCGGCCCAAAATTTGTGCTGAGTTCGGGTTATACTTGGCTTATACTCGAGTATATACGGTAAATGAAATAGAGACTATTCTTGAAATTGACTTAACACAAAAACTACCGTGTGGGATGCCTGTGTGAGCAAAAGCAACAACATATGTATTATTTCAGTCAAGTATTTTCAAGTGTTTGAAAGTGTATAAAACTAGACAAAACAGGTAGTACCTGCCCTCACAGCAACCACCACATATAAATCTATCACGCCATAGTTTCATCATCTCATTCAATCCAGAAGTTAAATGATTCGCATAAGGCCACACATCAAATGTCAAAGCAAAAATTACAAAGCAAGAAATCTAAATCCTAGGACAGATTCAACGTAGGGGAGACTTCATTTATTTTTTAATTTCAAATTAATAAGAGGGTACAAATTTTTAGGTTACTGTAGTCGCGCTTCCAAGGTGACGTTCAAGTTGTAGTTGAGTCCTTCCCCCAGGGGATGTGCTGAACACCCTCACATTGTGTAATCAGGTGAGATCGAGCTGGTTACTCTTCCCAGTCTCCCATTCCCTCTGCCTTCTCACCCTCCCCTTTGCTAGACTATTCTTGTGTTTAATCCTATGTGTGGGCATGTAGTTGTTTATATACTGGCTTCATATTAGTAGTGAGTACAATGGATTTTTTTCCCCATTCTTGAGATATTTTACTAAGAAGAATGTGTTTCAACTCTATCCAGGTAAAAATAAAAGATGTAAAGTCTCCATCTTCTCTTATATCTGCATAGTACTCCGTGGTATACACATGCCACCGTTTTGTTTTGTTTTGCAGCTTTTGGCCAGGGCTGGATTTGAACCCACCACCTCCAGTATATGGGGCCGGTGCCCTACGCCTTTGAGCCACAGGTGCACCCCATGCCACAATTTGTTAATCCAGTCATGGGCTGATGGGCATTTGGGTTGCTTCCCCAACTTGGCGATTGTGAACTGAGCTGCAAGAAAGGAGAGACTTCAAATTTTGTAACAAAAACGATCACTCTTTCAAGGAAAAAAGAAAAGATTGCACTTCTGTCGATTAGAACCAGTTTTCTTTATCACACTGGTATTTCAGAAAGCCTGTTTAACAAATGCGCAATGGACATCTATGAATAATTTCAGGTCTACTCATTATTCTTACTTCCTGGGGCTGAGTGGTGCTATATCATTTCATGCTGTACTTTGTGGGTTAATACGTAATCAATATGCTTCATTATAAGGTCAGGAATAAAAAGCGTTAAGTGACACTTGATACAAAAGTTTACATTTGCCAGCTGCAAACACACCATAGCAACAGAGAGAGATGCATGAAAAAGGTTTGGTTTCTATAGCAACTATCTCACGGACCATCCATAAGCTGGACAACGGCTTTGGGAGCAACATGAGCACTTTTAAAATCTGCAGTCGGTCTCTTTGTCTATTTAAACATAATGTTGAAATTGAATATTTTTCTTCTATAAGGATAAGCTTCCTCTTTTATTTGCCATTTCACAATCTGATTGCTTTGTTTGTTGGAACGAGCCTGCTTTTATCGAAGCCTATAAATCTAACCTTTACAAAAATGGCTGTATTTTCCTACTGAAACTTCAACTCATCAAAGAGTAAGCACAAACAGAAGGGATACTTGGCGTCAGCAGAGAAACATGGATTGTGAAAATTTTTCTAATGTTTTAAAAGCCTGTAAAATGCTATTATGAAACTATACTTGGTTTATTTCATATTTTTTAAGACAACAACCTGCTTTACGTAACTGCCATCACTAGCAAAAACCATAGAGAAATTACAACACCATTATTTTTTCCTTCTTCATTACCATGTACCTAATTGTCTTGCTTACGCTATAGCTTCTGCTAAAATAATCAACAATTGATCGCTCCTGTTCAATTTCTCTATATACACACATGTATATCTATGTGTGAGTGTTTGTTTATATTTCCTGTTCATGAAGTCACCTTTTCTTTGAAAGTACTGTAATTGATGTAATACAGAAAAATAAAACATTCCAGGCTCGGCATCTGTAGCACAGTGGTTAGGGTGCTGGCCACATACACTGAGGCTGGTGGGTTCGAAACCAGCCTGGGCCAACAACAACAATGACAACTTCAACCAAACAAAAATAGCCCAGCATTGTGGTGGGTGTCTGTAGTCCCAGTTACTGGGAGGCTGAGGCAAGAGAATCGTGTAAGCCCAAGAGTTGGAGGTTGCTGTGAGCTGTGATGCCATGGCACTCTACCAAGGGCAACATAGTAAGACTCTATCTCAAAAAAAAAAAGAAAAGAAAAGAAAACATTTCAATCTTGAATAAAATCACTACCTTACTTTTTTTTTTTTTTGGACAATGCCTCAAGCTGTCACCCTGGGTAGAGTACTATGACATCACAGCTCACAGCAACCTCCAACTCCTGGGCTCAAGCGATTCTCCTGCCTCCACCTTCCAAGTAGCTGGGACTACAGGCACCTGCCCCAACACCAGGCTATTTTTTGGTTGCAGCCATCAATGTTGTTTGGCGGGCCTGGGCTGGATTCGAACCCGCCAGCATAGGTAAGCAGCTGGCACCTTAGTCAATTGAGCTGCAGGCACCGAGCCAAAATGACTACCTTTCTAAGGGAAGATTTTCTGCACTTATTCATAGGGTGTTACCCAATGGTCGCACACAGACAAAAAGAAACCCATAAACATTAAGTAAGAACAAAGTGGCTAATTGCCAGCCACGGTACAACCCCATTTCTGGTCAGGGTATCACACTTCATACTGTCCAGCTACCCAGCCTGGCTTATAAAGATGCTCTGCTTCTAGCCACAGTTGGGCTTTAGTTCAACTACTCTGCAATATTTCCCAGTTGCAATTCCTCATTTCCAAGGATCCGCCTGAATCTGTCTCCTTCCAGTTGGTTGAGTGGAAGACAGAGAAAGAACCAAGTTTTCACAGAGAATTGAATCTGGACGCTGTGACCCATTCCTT
This sequence comes from Loris lydekkerianus, assembly GCA_963574355.1. Classification (NCBI taxonomy): domain Eukaryota; kingdom Metazoa; phylum Chordata; class Mammalia; order Primates; family Lorisidae; genus Loris; species Loris lydekkerianus. Next base: position 17,632 of record CAUYPK010118677.1, read on the forward strand.
GCGTCTGCTCTGTACCCATGAGATTCTGTAGAACCTGTTTGCTCCAGAGCTGGACAGTCTGATATTTTCAGAGGGTGTGACAAGATCAAAGCATCAATCACAGAAAATGTTCAGTTAATGGGGACCCTGTTAACAGCTTTCCCTGTGATGAAATTTCAATCTGGTTTAATAACAGATAAGATGACCCTGACTTAATTATACAATGTCAGGCTGTATGTCAAGAAAGGGAATTTCAACGTGAAAACATCACAGATTACAAAGTGAATGCCTCCTAAAACACAGACTGCCAAAGCGGAGAACCTGCTATTTCTGGAAGCTACAACATTCCAAATGGAAGTTACCAGGCGGGCACAGCACAGAATGGGTAAACACCCGATTATAGAACCTGAGACTGATTCTAGAACTGCGGACTCTGGTTCAACCTCAGTTCATTCCATTTGGCTGCCACTTACCGAGCAATTACTCTGTCTCAGGTACTAAGGTAAATCCTTAATCTATATTATCTCTAATTTTCTTAAATCCTTACACATTGTGTATTATTATCATCACTTGACAGATGAAGAAGTGAAGACTTAAAGGAGTTAAGAAATAACATCAGCAGATTTTTGGACCTGGTTCTCTTTTACTCCCAAGCCCCATATTCTGGCCTTTATATCATTTGGTGAGTCATCTCAGAGCTAGGGAAACTGAGGTCCAGAGTAGATGTGTAAATATACTCAATCACAGCCAGAGAAGAGACTAGAACCTCCATACACAAAACCAGAGGGTTTTATCTTATCTTCCAAATCATGCAAGATGACCTTTATAGTTTCTGTCTGAGCTTCCCCCCAAAGGGAAGTGAATAGTGTTCTCCCTGGCAATATTATGATGTCTTCTATATTCAACTTTTTTTGTTGTTGTCAGCCAACTTTTTCTTGGCCTCCTTCACTCAACAAAGACAATTCCATCCTCTATTTCAACAGTCCAAAACCACATACTCACCCCCTTTCTTACCAAACTACCACCAAAGTACGTAGGGAACTATCTCTTAATACTGAGCTGGTAAAATTTTGGTGAAAGAGACCTTTGACTACAAGAAGAATTTTAATCTTTTTCTTTTTGGCCACATAAGGGAAGATTTTTGTAACTTGTTCAAGAAAAGATGAGAATCAAAGCAGATGAAAAGAGAGAAAGTAAGACTTGAAATTCCACCTGTTTGTGGTATTTGGCTCTCACATTGTACAAGATGTTTTAAAATGTTAGGGAAAGATTTGTTAAAGGACCCAAAATTACAGCTAGATAGGAGGAATAAGTTTTAGCATGCTATCGCACTGTGGGATGGCTACTGTTAACAATAATACATGTTTTCAAATGGATAGAAGAGAGAAGACTGAATATTCCCAACAAAAAGAAAAGCATTTGAAATGTTGGCTGTGCTAATCACCCCGATCTGATCCTTATGCAGTGTATATATTGAAACATCACTGTGTTCCTCATAAATGTGTACATAGTAATGTGTCAAACACATTACACAAAACACATAAGAATGATACTGGACCCTGTCGTAAGGCAAGTGGGTGATAAATCTATCAGGACTGCTGCTTTGAAAGTTCTAATGAACAATCAATCAGAGTAGCTAGATAATGATTTCATTCAATACATTTCCACTGAATGAAAGAATAAGATAGTAATGCATGGATAAATTTCTCCAAGTCTTAAGTTATTAGGTTATAAATAAATAACTATTCTAGAAGGATATCAAAACAAACAGGCTTAGTTTGGCCATAAAATCAAAGCAATTGAACATTAGTCCTAGTCTACCACTGAAACCAAATTCTGAACCCATCATAGAGAGTTAGTATAAATGTCATGTCACCGGAGGTGAATTTCAATGCAAAAAAATGGATGAATAAATAAATACTTGCAGTGCAAAGACTTGTTTCTAGAAGCTAAAGAGTTCCAGATGGAGCTTTCCTCGGCCATGGAGGCATTAGAAAATAACTTCTAAATGGAAATACTCATTTCTCTATCACTTAGATTGTCCCTGCTTAATAAATGGGGACAAATAATTGTCACTTAATAATTACACAATTGTTGCCAACATGAATGAATCTGATAAGGTTATCTGTTTCTTAGGAAAAGCTGGTAGGAGAATACTAAATGCTTCAATTTTGTAAGCAGTACTTTCTCTCCTTTGTTTTCCTTTCTAGAAATTGGAATCATCTGATATTTTATTACATGTTAATTGGTTTATTATCTATCTTTCCAGCAGAAATGCAAGCTCACCAAAGGAAGGAGCTTTGCTCATGCATTGTTGCAATTTCTGTCATCTTGAACAGGACCTGGTGCATAGTCAGGTCCTGGTCAATGTCTATGTTATTCACAGTCATTTTCAAACAGCTAGTGACACCTGCACAGTTTCAATGCTCCTATCATGCTTGTTGGCCACTTTTTCTCGGCTGACACATACAAACACTTAGTGAGCACCCACTGGGTATAAGGCAGTAACTCAGACAATAGGAGACTCATGAGTGCATATAAATCTTTAATTTTACCTTAGGAAGATAAAAGGGAAAAAATACATTTAAATGTAAAATTATTCAGCCTTACCAAGCAATGGGAGTTGAATATGATGTATTAATAAATGCTGTAGTGTTTAGAATGGACACAAATGCATTCAAAGCAGAGTGGCCACAACATGCTTCCAAGAGAACTGAAGCTGGATCTTGAAAGCAAGGTTAGAATTTTGAAACACACGGGGAAGTTGCCATTCTGGGTGGAGGACAGGAGGATGCAGAAGAAAAGGAACCAGCACACATTGTCTAAGAATGATGAGTAAACCAATTTGGCCAAAGTCCACCTTTACCGGGCAAGAGAATTGGTGGAGGAATCTGCCAGAGTGAAATGAGACTGTTTCAAACAGGGGTTGGAAAGTCAGAATAGCTGTAGGTGGACAATGGAGTTATTTAGCATTTCGTTAGCATTGTGTCTTGAATGGCATGTTTCAGAGAGATTAATCCAGTGGCAATACATGGGAAATGTTGGCAGTTGGGGGTCCCATTTCCCCTAATCCCAGCTTCAATCACTTGGCTGAGCCAGAAAGTCCAACCAAGACGCGACAGTCACCCAAAGCAAAAGTGAATGGAAAATTTAAATAAAATTGGAGCCGCACAGGAGCCGCACAGTGTAAATAGAGAGCAAAACCCACCTACACAAGTTTCAGGGTAATAAAAAGAGATTTTCTTTATGAAGAGCAAAGGGAAAGTTTAGAGCACTTGCGAAGAAGAGCTGGGAGGAGAAGAGGCGGGATTGGCTGAGCTTCAAAGGCCCGCAGGGGTGCAGTCTGTTTGAAATTGGCTGCAAGCTTTTCATTGGCTCCTCTGAGCCTCCAGGGGGTGTTGCCCTTTCCTATTGGTCACTGACTGTCTCTTTCTATTGGTCATTGGTTACCTAGGTTACTTCACACCCACGTTCTTATGGTCCCTGTAGACTTCCTGGTTCAGCAGGCCAGGTTTCCCTCCCACCATCCCTGAAACCCTTCTCTTAGGATTTCTTCCCAGAAAGCACTAGAAGGAGAGAGGGTCCAGAGCCAGCAGGGATACTAATAAGGAAGTTTCGCAGAACCTATTACTCAACCCCCAAAACCCGCCTCCTGAAAGTACCTCCAATTAGATTCAGATTTCAACCCACACACTCCAGTAGAAGTTGATCTGACTGTATTTTTGTCTCAAAGGCCTCCCGTCTTCCACGCCATTTTCCTGGTTCCTTGATCCAGCTGTGAGCTACTCAGAACGTGGCCATCCTTTGGATGCAGGGATTGGTTTAGGAACAGGAATGTGACCGGATTCCAACAAGAAAATACAGAGATGTCTCCTAGAAACTTCCAAGAAAAGTGCTTCCCTCTAGATGCATAGGAAGGTCTGAAATCCTATAACTATCACATTGTTGGCCAAAGGAGGACAGAGCCAGGAGAATCCCAAACAAGCCGGCTGGAGTGCTTGGATTAAGTCTTTGAGGCCTGCTTTATCTCTGGACTTTTCAATTCTGTGAGCCAATAAAATTCCTCATTGCTTAAGCCAGGTTGAATTGTCTTTTCTGTTACTTGCAGGCACAAACATCCTCGTTGATGGAACTTAAGCCTGAAATAATAATGAGTGTCTGCCGAAGGTTATAGAGCACGGGAGACAAGGGATGGGAAAGAAGAGGTTTGTTCATTCTGTAAACATTTAACGTTTCATGTGTGCCAGTCCCAAATGCTATGTGCGAGAAGGAAAAAGACACAGTCCTGCCATCCAAGAGCTCTGCACCCGAAAATCACTGGTCAATGTCATGATCATATAGTAAAGTAGTGCCCAGGGAGGTTAGAGACATATGGGAAAGGTTGAGAGGCAAAGAAAATAAGAGAAAGGAGAGAGATCAAGAGAAGAGAGACAAGCATAATAGAGAGTCCTAAATTCAAGATTGGCAAGAAAAACTCAGGATGGGATGGATCAAAAGATACTACATACTGCAAAAAACCAGGCAGACAGGGAAATCAGTGATTTTAAACCTAGTTACCTGGAAGACAAGCATTCTAAAGTCTTTCTAAATTATGTTTAAGGCAATGTGGGACACACACACAAAATACATCCATATTTTTAGGACAATGTGGGACACACATTTTTGTTTTAATGCCATCACTGTGAATGGCATTAAAAGAAAAAATACCTCCCCCTCTTTGGGAGGAGGATGAGTTTCTTTTAGACACTGATGAGATTCAATTAACATAAAAGTCTGGCTTCACCTTTAAGTGATTGGCACGGAGGGAGCACACAGGTTGCTGCGCTGGTGTTAAACAGCTTAGCATAGTGGGTTAAAGCCAACTGTGAATAGTAACCCCCGGGGTCCAAATAGTTCATAGCCAAATAGCCACAGTTCATAGTCTTTGTGACTGTAAGCAATGAACTTTGTCTCTCTGTGTCACGTCTATGAAAATGAGAATGGTTGTACTAACAGCAGCTTCCTCTGGTAGCAGGATGTCTGGGATCAAAAGAGTTGGTATACACAGAGCACACGCCAAGCCCGGCCGTTGGAGGCCATCGCTGCTGTCGCTACTGCTGTATGACACCCATTCTCAGTAGGAGGAGCTGGAAACAAATAATCTTAATAGCATCGCAGAGATCCAGATGAAAGCTTGCTTTGCAGAACACAAATGCATTTTAGTTAACAAAACCAAGAATAGAATTCTCTGTACCAAAGGGGCCAACTCTCGTGATAGACGTGGGTTCACAGATGGTGCACAGAAAGCAACAAAAACTTTCTCCCTTTTTTCCTCCTCAGCAGCAGCAGCAGCTCAAGGAGAAACTGAGCAGCATCAGAGCCAGTCACCTCATGGAGGGGTGAGCCCCACAGCTAATCAGCAGAGGCAGGTGTCATGCTGAGAAGGTGCTGCCTCTGCCCCACCAGGTACGGACAGTCCTGACAGTTTAAAGAACCGAGGACATTCTCAGCCTGCCTGGCTGAAGTTTGCTGTGATCGTCTGGCCAGCAGCCCATACTCCACGCTTTCTTGATGAGCGGAATGTATTTATAAGACATTTACCGAGGGCCCAGGAGCAATCTGTAACCTCAAAACAAACCAGATCCTTGTGGTACAACCCAGTACTAGACCTGGGCTGTGGCCTCGTTGGACCCACTTGCTAAGCTGAAGAGATGAATCACCCCAGGGCCTCTTTAACAGCGGGGGTGGGTTGACATGTGTTCGTGAGCCCGTATTTGTAAGCATTTCCTCCACTGGAATGAGGTGAAATGCTGGGTGCTTCCGTCTCAAGCTCTGATTCTATCCTCCCCTGTTTACACTGGAACTTCTCCTGTGGCATTTAAAGCCTCAAAATATGCAGTTTTATATAAACTTACTAATCTGGCTAACAACTGTTTAATGACTGCCTAAAAATAACTGGAGTGAAAAAGAGCACACCCCGTTACATTTTGGAAGAGTATTCCCGAGGTGATCTTGAACTCTCCTGAGCCATAACTGGATATTTAAAGAAATGTCTGGTCCTTATGATATTTCCTCATGTATTTTTAAGTTCCAGAGGAAAAGTATTTAGAGACCATACACATACATAGTAAGAATCAGCCACAGTGCAGTTTTCCAAATGCTGAATCTAGAGCTAGAAGTTTAACATCAGAAGCAATTTTCCTTTCCAAAATGAATCTTCTGGCAAACTGGAAGTCAGTTGTCCCTGGGAATGGACACCAAGCTATCTAAAATGAACTCTACTTAACATGACTGTAACTGCCAACATGTAATTACAGATACGTACATTTCATAAAACATAGACTTCAGCACAGAATTATAAAAGGTAAGCTGTAATCCGTGTACTGTCTCAGAGTCAAAATGACTGATTCTCCTCTCTCAAGTAGAAGTCTTCTGAAGGAGACACTCAACAAATACATGGCTCCATACCTGCCCATGCCTCAACCATGGTCCTCCGTCCCAGCATGAACAGGTCTACGTAAGGAACAAATGCTGAGGGAAAGCTGGTCAACCCAAAGCCCTTGTTGGGTGTCCTCTGGGTACACCACCAGAAGCACAGTGGGTTGCTGAGAATTACAAATGTTCTGAGCACTAAAGATGTCCAGAATCTTCTAGAAGCCTCTTCTAGAAGAGACAAATAAATAAAATCTTCCAGAATCTTCTAGAAGCCCCTTCTAGAAGAGAGGAAGGAAGGAAGGAAGGATAGATCCCTGTCAAACTGACCTATGGCCTAATGTCTTTACAACTTTGACTGGATATCAGTTAAATTGGGAAGATTTTGCCCATTCACATTCTCCAGCTTGAGAACCCAGAGGTGCTCAAGGCCCTGAGGGCCTAGTTTTCACCATCATTCATCAGCCTAGGGCAACTGCAAAGTGCTAGAGAGAAAAGTGAAGTAGACAGGTGAGTATCAAGATGTCACTAAGAGCGTGAGCACCTGCAACAGTCAAGACTCATCTGAGCAGAGAGAACCACAATAGTGAGCCCAACGGCAGAGGGACCTGTGACCATCAGGGGAAGCTTTGATTTGGAGAATTCCTTCATGCCCAACTCCTTCCTGTTCATGTTCACATCCCAGCCTCTCTATGACGTCTGGCCTGCTTTACTATTGACTGTCCCCCCCAACCCAATACTCCAGAACCTTCCTACCCCAGTCTCTCTTTTTTTCTTTTTTTCCTGTAGCTCTGATCACCTAACATAATCTATTTGTTTATACTTGGATGGCTTTCTCTCTCCACAGAGTGGAAGTTCACCAACACAAGGAACTTCATCTGGTTGAGTTACTGATGTTTCATGAGCACCCAGATAAGTACCTGCTACCTAACAGATAGACATAAACATTTATGGAGTAAATGAATGAAAGAGTTTATTTGTCCAGAAAGCTCTGGCTTCCTTTCTAGAACTCTCCCGCATACTGTGCCATCTCACCCCACCTTCAAGGAGAAGGTGCTTTAGTGAGCCCCTCAGATGTAAAATGTACATCAATCCACCACACTAGAGTGGGGAGATAATAGGGTAGGCCAGGAGATTAAATCCCTGAGTTCCAAAAGGAAGCCCTCTCTTCAGGAGCCTTTTAGAATCTATCTCTTTGGAGACTTATTTCCTAATAGTTGCATCATCAGGTGGGCCTTGGTTTCACTTCAAAGGATCTCTTCCTCACGTGGAAACCAGTAATGATGTCATAAAAAGAAGCCACCTGTACTTCATACCCACAGAATGGCTATTAAAAACATACAAACAGAGAAAAAAAAAAAAACAAAAACAAAAACAAGTGTTGGCAAGGACGTAGAAAATTAGAATGTATGTTCCTTGCTGGAGAGGATGTATAATGATTCACCACTATAAAAAACAGTTTGACAGTTTCTCAAAAAGTCACACACAGAATTACCATATAATTCATTGCATATTTCAAAACAGCTAGAAGATGTGAAATGTTCTAATCATAAATAAATCATAAACATTTCAGGTTATGAAATTTCAGGTTACTAAATACCCTACTTAACAGTACACTTTGAATGCATATATCAAAATATCACGTGTGCCCCATAAATACATAGGTCACTACAAAAGTTTTGACATGGACTATGGACTGTGTTATGCTCCATTATTTTACTTCCACAAAACACAGTTGACAGCATCCTTTCTGATTCACTTGGGCAATCTTTCAACTTGCCCAGCCTATCACTGTTTCTGGGAGGACTTCATTTGTTTCTGTCTGCAAAGATTTTATATTTCTTGATTTTTGTGTATCTCAAAATTCTTGTAATGACCCACATACGTACAGTTATTATGCATCAATTTCAAAAACAAGGATCACCAATTAAAAAAAAACTAGTTGAGCACCACAGCGAGTGCCTGTATCCCAGTGGCTTCTGGAGACTGAGGCAGCAGGAAGCCCACAGACCAAGTCTGAGGTTGCAGTGAGCTATGACGCCATCGCACTGGACTCCCTATCTCAACAACAACAAAAAAGGATCACCGTATGACCCTGACGTTACACTACTAGGTATGCATCCGGTAGAATTAAAAACAGGGACTCAAAAAAATGTATGTACACATGTGTTCATCACAGCACAATACACATTATCCAAAAGGTTCATCGATGGACCAATGGATTAAAAAAAAAAGTGGTATATCCACACAATGGAGTATTACTCTCCCATAAAAAGTTAGGAAGCACAGCTATAGTGCGGATGGTCCTGGAAAGCATTATTCTGTATCTCTGCAAGAAGGCTGTCAACAAGAGAAAAAAATATTAGGCCAAATGAAAGAAGCCAGATACAGTGTTTACATATTGTATGGTTTCATTTACACGAAATTTCCAGAGTAAATAAATCCACAGAGACAGACACAGATTGGTAGCTGCCAGGGGATAGGGGATGGAATGATAGGGAGAGAATACTTATTGGGTAGAGCTTTTACTTTGAAGTGACAGAAATGTGGAGATAGTATGACTATAGTAGACATAGTATACACTATGACTATATTAAATACAGTGGAATTATTTGTTTTAAAATGGGTAATTCTGGGCTGCACCTGTGGCTCAGTGAGTAGGGCGCCGGCCCCATATACTGAGTGTGGAGGGTTCAAACCCAGCCCCGGCCAAACTGCAACAAAAAAATAGCTGAGAATTGTGGTGGGCACCTGTAGTCCCAGCTACTCGGGAGGCTAAGGCAAGAGAATCCCCTAAGCCCAGGAGTTGGAGTTGCTGTGAGCTGTGATGCCACAGAACTCTACCAAGGTCGATAAAGTGAGACTCTGTCTCTAAAAATAAAAAATAAATAAAATGGTTAATTCTGTTATATAAATTGTACCTTCATTAATTGTAATAAATTGAATGCATGAATGAAGAAGCCACTTACCACCTGGTATAGACAATTCTTGAAAGTTCAGGTGATCCAATCTACTGGGGTTTTGGCCCAAAGCCCAAGTCAGTACACAAATGTGTTTCCTGGCCTTGTCCTTTTTGCCTGTGTACTGGGAAGAGGTCCCAGCACCTGCTCTGTAGCTGGAGGAGAAGGTTGCTCCAGAATTCAGTGATTAACCACCCTAGATCCCTGCCTCAAGTGTATTTTTGTCACTTGTACATCGTATTAATATTAGAGCACACTTCAGTCCTTTTTACCACTGTGAAGGACGAGAGAACCAGATTGGGAGGCGTTCTGATTTCCTCCCACACCTTGATCAATCACTGAAACAGGAAGGAATTCACCAAAGCAACTGTCTCCAGTGCTAGCTCCTTCCCAGCTCTGTGTCAACAAATCATTTAGCTTCTCTGAACCTCAGTTTCTTCACTTATAAAGTATAGATAAAAATGGCCACCCCACTCATCCATGGGATGACTTCAGCTGTCTGTGGAGAAAAGACAGAAAAGCGCCTAGTAAATTCCCAGCCACCCAGTCCTGCCAGGTCTTCCCTCTGCTACTTCTCATTCCCCCTATTTCTTTTCACGTTCACCATCCCGGCTGTGACATAGCAGCCTCTCACTGTTCATTCACCCTAACCTTGTAAGGCCAGCCACTTCCTGTTGGCACTTTTCCCATGCATTCTCCACTCTGTCACCAGCGACCTTTTGAAACCCAATCTAATGATATCACACCTCTCTGTCTGACACTCTTCTCTGCTTTCCCTTTGTCCTCAGGGAAACTCCTAATATGGATTCAGAAACCTTTACGATCCATTCTGGACCCATCTTATCTTTCCTGCCCTTCTCCTGTCAGCACCTAACTTTCAGTTTCTGGAGCACACCATGCTGCCTGAAATAGTGTCCCCATCTCTCCACTTCCCTCATTTCTCCCACCCCCACTGCGACCACCGTCTCCAACCCTCTGCCTGAATAAATTCTATCAACTTCCATCCTAAGGTTTCACTAAGACATTGCCTATTCCAGGATGTCTTTAGTGACTCTTCACCAAGTCAGGATTGGGAGCCCTCCTACTCTCAGGGAAGAGGAAGAAAATATGGCAGATGGGGAGCTGGGCCCTCTTATATTGAAATAAAGACTGAAGAAAATACACTAAAGGATGAGAGGCTTCCCCTGTGCCCTCACATTCTTGGACCCTTTGCATCTAAGAAAATCTATGTCATTACTAGATGGATCTTCTCACTCCGGGGTCCTGGGTGCAAATCTCGGAGCGAGTATGCTTTTCTGATTAGTATTTGCTGAGCACCTGCTACTTACTCTAAGAGCATTCAGAGCAGAGGTCCTCAAACTTTTTAAACAGGGGGCCAGTTCACTGTCCCTCAGACCGTTGGAGGGCTGGACTATAGTTTAAAAAAACATACACGAACAAATTCCTATGCACACTACACATATCTTATTTCGAAGTAAAAAAACAAAAATGGGAACAAATAAAATCACACCGCGTCATGTGGAGTTTGAGGACCCCTGATTCAGAGGATATAGAACTGATCTAAAAATAGGCTGGGGCCTCAAGGAACTCCAACCCTGAAGGGGCTCAAGTGTGAGAACATTGGGCCCTTGCTTGTCTGTTTGAGAGTTACCATGGCTTTGATCTTGTCTGAGCTATGTGAGAACACCATCCAAGTGCTAGGCGAAAACAGGCTTTCCACACACACCTGTGTCTAAAAATACGGCATCTTCAGGGGGGCCAGAGCATAGAGACACAAATTAAAGTCTCCAGATATTATTCTCTGCCTAGTAAACAGGCAAAGAGCAAAAGGAATGGTAACATCCAGTGTTGATCGAGATGTGATGGAAAATGTGGTGGTAGTTTAAACTGACCCACTGTTCTAGAAGGGTCTTTGGTGATACGCAACCCAAGCTTGAAAAACATTCACACTCGCGATTCTGAGCCATTTCTGGCCATCCAGCTTCAGGCAGTCATCTGACACGAGTGCTCACCACCTGTGCTCCTTTCAATAATAGAAAAAAAATTACAACGATCCAATTATTTTTAACAATAAAAATTTTTAACCTCTGGTTACTTCTGGAAGACCAAATACTACCCTACTACTATCTATTATATATATGCTGCTATCTATATATGCTGCTAGATAATTATGTTAACAGTAGAAGGGTGTTCACAACATTCGACTTTAGGAGGAAAATAAGGAATAGGACAACGCAAATAGTATAAGATCATTTTTCATGAAATATAGGAGAACATAAATATGTGCACATATCAAAATTCTAAAAGACTACAAAAAGTATAATATCAGGGGCAGGGTGTTTACGCCTTTTTGCTACATTTACGGTATTTTTGAATCTCCCTTCAGTTAATATGAATTACTTAAATTAGTAACTATGCCAGAGGCACATTCATGAACATTAAATTCTCTTGTGAATTAAAGCCTTTGAAACCACAAAGGAAGCTATGAAGTTGGCCAGTGTGAAGAGAGCAGACCACCGTTTAAACGTAAAAGCCCCACATTTTCAAAAATCAATGACTTTGAATTGTTTTTAGAGAATCCTCTAACACGTGTTCCTTAACCTTTCTCAGAGTCTACCCTGATGTGATTAGAGTTCAAGTTTTATAATATGAAACTCAGATACACAGAGGATAAGAAGCCCAAATTCTTAACCGTGGTGATCTCACTACATACTGTCTTGTTTTTCTATATTAAGCATATGTTATTTTTATAATCAGAAAGAATAAAACTATTCTCATTCATGGTATCTGCTTTCTATGTTATAAGGAGATGGTTTAGGGATGAGATTAAAGATTTTTCTCCTTATGCTTATTTCTATTTCCCCAGTTTTCCCAAATAAGTATAGGCTATGAAAAAAAAAAAAAAAAAAGCACAAACAAAAAGGCTCCAAGTTTCAAAGTTTGCTAAAAGTTTTGAAGCTGTGAATTCAACTAAATGGAACTTTGAATGGTGTGTTTGTAGTCGTTTACTAACAGAAACACGAAATTTTAGTAAGCAGATCTCACCCCACTCCCTACCTGGAGGCAAGGTCATAACCCAAACATCATTTCAACAGTTCAAGAAATCTAAACCACCATCCTTGCCCCGGGGATTATTAACCACTGCTACTGTTATAAGCCCTTCATTTAAGACTATGCCACAATTACATCTGGATTTTCCTAAAAAGGCAGAAACATTTTAAAGGCCAGAGATTAGGCATTTTGCATCCTTAACAAAAGCATCAGTTGGTCTTTATAAAGTCATTTGACTCTGAGCGTGTCACATCAAAACACTCTTAAAAAATGATACACAACATTAAGTAACTGAATGTACTAGAGGAGAAGCTTTAAACAAAGATAATTCATTTTATTAGATTAAAAAGCATTCCCCGAGGGCTCTTTTTGCCTTTCAGAATCTATTGTACAATACAGTGAAATCTCTCCTCTAAAATTTCACTTAATGATAGTTAAAAAAAAAAAAAAAGAAAGAAAGAAAAATATAAGAATCCTCTATGTCTTGAGTTAAAAACTGTTTTTCTCAAATAATTCCTCCCTCTCTCACCCCACTAACATGGTTATTTTTAAAACCTTGCCACACAACGTATTTCTGTCAATTTTGGGCTATTCAAATGAAGTATCAGAAGTTAGATATATAATAATACATTCTAGCTTATTTTAGAGAAATCTGACACTCTAAATTCCAAAAATGTCATTTGGATGGTCTTTTTCAGGTTATTTTCATTGACTAACATTTACTGGGCTTTTATAAAGATAATAAGATTATCCATTAATGGCTGAGTTTCTCTTTGCTATCACTAGCACCCCAAGTTCTAGCTATCCCCACTCAGGCTCACGGGCCTTCCTCTCAACCCATCTTGAAGCCTGTTAACTCTGCTTCCTCTGTTGACTCTCAAATCACACGTCACTTCCTCCAGGAAGGCTTCCCGGGGCCCGGATTGGACTGGCTCCCCTCTCCTACCCTCCTGTGTCTCTGCTCCAAGGGCAACTCACAGAGGCTTTCCAGAACACCTCCCACCTGCCATTCTTCATCACCTCACCAGGATTTACACTTCTTAACCCACTCATCCCCCGATTCCTGCTCCTCTACCTACTGTCTGCACCTTCAGCATGCCATCTCCACGAGAACAGGATTTTTCTGCTTTGTTCTTTGCTGTAGACCAAGCCCAGAGAACAGTTTCTGGCACATGGTGGGCACTGAATAAATATTTGGTGCACAAGTGAAGGCAAGCTTGGATAAGCAGGGAAAGCTATTCAAACGAGAATCTCAGGCATACACCCTGATTTCTACCTTGTGATCAGCTCTGCCCACCTGTGCCAGCCTCTCATCAAGGTAAAAGATGTATTTTCATTTTCCTTCGTGTTTTCCAAATGCAAGCTCCTGACCTCAGTACTATTTCAGTTAGTATATAAAAACAAGTACCCTGCTAGAAACTGTGTCCAAAACAGTCCAAGATGCCAGAACAAATTCATTCCTTTCAACATTTCCAGGGCAACAGCAAACCCAAGATGACCTTCCAGTTCCCTTTTGCCAAAATGCATTATGACCCTGCTCTAATAAATGCTCTCCAGAAGCAGCTGAGCTCACCGTATAAATGGAATTTAAATAACACATTTCCTATCTGGAAGCACTTTGTATACAATTTAAGTAATCTGATTTTGTTAATAAATTTTAGGTTGAACAGCATCAAGCTGCTAAAAAACTATTTTGAATTCAGTTTGCTAGGCCCTTTAAAAAGATGAATTTTATGGAAGGTGGATGCTATCTCAATTGTTTTAAACTCACAAAGGAGAAACAGTCAACAAAATGCCTGAGCAGTCATCCTCAAAACTGTCAAGGTCATCACAAACAAGGAAAGTCTGTGAAACTATTCCAGCCAACAGGAGTCTAAGGAAAAATGAAAACTAAACATAATTGTGATAATCGGATTAGATTCTGGAACAGAAAAAAGATGTTAAGGAAAAACTAGAAAATTTGAATGAAATATGGATTTTAGTTGGTTCACTAATTGTACCATGTAGTATTAAGAGGTATGCACACTGTTGGGATCATCTCTTTGCAATAATTCTATAAATCTAAAACCATCTTAAAGTACAAAGGTATCTAAGAAAAATACTTTTAGTTTAATACGTTAAACTGAACTGCTTGATACCACCAATAACCAGCAAGCCTCAACAAAAAAATCTTAGGTTCACCATCATCTCAAGACATCCTGACTTTCTCCTGCAGTTTTTAATCTCAGGCAATGAAGTTTAACAACTGCAAATTGAACATCTACCCCGTGCCTGGCACCACAGTAGTTTTACACTGGATACAAAGATGGTTAAGACAAAAACCCATGCTTTCTTAAAAGATGAACACCACACCTAAATTCCCTGATGCAGCAAGTTCTGTATAATAATACACGACACTGGCTGAGCGCCCTTAGGAGCATTTTTTATCAATTAACTCTTTTGCTCCTTTCAACCACCCAAGGAGATAGGAACTAGAGTTGTGCCATTTGCAAACAGGAGTACATGGAACCCTACGCTAACTCTCTAACTCTGCCCAGCCTGCAGAGCCAATGAATGGCCCAGCTGGCATTGAATCTAGGGGGTTCAGTGGAGCACCTGCACAGCTAACCACTGCACTACCCAGCCTCCTAAGGGCACCCAGATGCTCACATCTAGGAGCCTATACCCTTGGAAAAGTTTTATAAACATACCAAAATCTGAAATAGACTTTACATGATCAATAGGATTTTTTTTTTTTTTTTTTAAGACAGAGTCTCACTATGTCACCCTCAGTAGAGTGCTGTAGCGTCACAGCTCACAGCAACCTCCAACTCTTAGGCTTAAGAGATTCTCTTGCCTCAGCCTCCCGAGTAGCTGGGACTACAGGTGCCCACCACAACCCCCTGCTATTTTTTGCTGTAGTTCTCACTGTTGGTTGGCAGGCCCCGGCCGGGTTTGAACCCGCCAGTCCCGCTGTAGGTGGCGGTACCCTAACCACTGTGCTATAGTTACAGAGCAATCAGTAGGATTTTTTAAAAGGAGGAAAAGAACAGTGCAGGAGAAAGGGAGAAAAAAAAAATGGTGTAGGGGCAGAAAAAGCTTGGTGATGACGTTTGTTTCAGCTACTTTAGAGAACTTTATCTGCCCTAAGCACTTCACCTACAACTTCTCACCAGTCCACAGTATGTGAGTCAACACCAGCATCTGCATTTTATCAAAAGAAAGGAGGCTTGAGAAGTTATTGCCACACCACTTTGCTACACAGCAAAAATACTGACACAGGTCTGCCATCTGCACAGCCATGCTCTCAACCACATCACCCCCCTGCCTCTCACTACTAGAAAAAAAAAAAAAAAAAGGACTAAAGTGATTTTGCATGCTATTTCCTCAACATGGTTTGTGTGTATAATGATTACACACACGGGAGTGTAAGTGAGACTGAGATAAAAGGATTTGGGCAGAAAAACTCCAAGATCGAAACAGTGCTTAAAACTTAAGGTGAAGGAAATAATGAATGACATTTTTTTTTTTTTTTTATTTACTTCCTGAAAAGTTTGCCCTTTTTCAAATTTCCCATGAGGAGCACAAGTTACTTTTATGCTTAGAAACAAAAGTGATGTAAGAAATGATAATTGAACTCATTTCAAGTGTATGGGTTGGAATGATATCTAGTTTTTGACTTTGTAATATTTTTACCCCTTTCCTCTTGCTTAAAACTGATGAACAATCAGAGGCTGAGGCGGCAGGAGGCCCGAAGCCTGAGTCTGAGGTACCACACCATTGCACTCTGCTCAGGGCAGAGGGTAAAACTCTGTCTCAACAACAACAAAGACAAGGTAAAAAACCTGATAAACATGTAAATGTAAGTAGGCCAAAGGGAAGGAGCCCACCACCTGCTCAGGGGTGGCCACTGCCCCCAGGGACCTGTCATTGCCCCACAGAACAGCTCTTTGCTACTAAAATCAGCCTGCCCCACCGAGGCGAGCAGAGTACTAGAAAAATCCCAAAGTTGTCCCTAATTGTTCTGAGGACTCATTGGGACACGGTTTAAAGCAGACCTCAAATTTCAAAAAGTTGAGTGCTATAAAGAGGTATTTTCTCTAAAGGTTAATAAGCTCAGGAGCGCTCCGTAAGCAAGGGAGGAGGGAGATTTAAACAGGGCTATTGTCTCATCTCCTCATTGTTAAGGTTAAGCTCCTTGACTGGGAAGAATGTCTTACATTCTCTTTGCTTGTGGAGGAGAGTTTGATGGCAGAAAGGAGAGACTCAGGTGAGGTCATTTTGGCCAAGATGACCCTGGGTCAGCGGATGCAAAGGGAAGAGACAAAAAGCAAAGGGAAGTGAATTCTCAAGATACACTTGACCTTTATTTCATTTTGTCTAAAAGCCCCTTCATGTGGATCCTTGAGGGAAAGGCAGCCACTGCCCCCATTTTCTTTTCTTTCTATTACTGAGTTCTCAGGATTTGGTGAGCATCTGTTCTGTGCCAGACATTAATTTGTGGTTCCTATCGTCCCTAATCCTCATCATTGCCCCATGGGTCAGGGACACAGTTTTCCCACTTTGCAGAGGAGAACCCTGAAGATGAAAAGCCAGTGTTATCTGGCCCACCTTCTCCCATGACACCATCCTGCCTGCCCTGGCATCTTCATGCAAAATCCCTGGCCTCAATGTCATGGATGCCTCTGGGAAAAAGACAAGGCGATTTGCAGGATTACCCACCTACCAAAGGAACTAGACATTTTATCTAGTGCAACCGATAGCAGCCCCCCTGCCTGGGAAGCCACCCATCGTCAATTCCTCTCCCTGTGCAGACTGCCCCGTGCCTCACTGTGCCACCGGTGGTTTCAGAGAGGCTACAGCGATGTGTCCTATCATTCTAGTCCATCCTGTTACGTTTGTATGTTGGCAAAATATAAGATCATTCTTCTCTCTCCAGAGTGCAAAAAGCAAATGAGGCTAGTAGGTTTCTAAACTACAGTCTTATATGGCCTCAGAGTTCTCCCTTGCATAAATACACACTGATACGCTAATCAGAAGCCAAAACGGGAAACTATAAATAGCCCGGGCTCCAGCCAGCAGAGGAAGCGGACCCGTAGTCATGCCAACTTGTACATATAAGCATAGGAATGGAATCTTCTTTGCAAGCCTCATCTATACCCAAGAAAAATACCATGACAAACACTACCCTCTGTCAACACTGAGTGACAAATACTTTTATGAAATTCTGCAAATAAGAGAGAAAGGTGGAATGCTCAAGTTAGATGACTGGAGAGGAAATGGAGTTTGAGTGAATTGTCAGAACTGAAAGAATTCTCCTCTTTCAAGTTACAGCACATTTTAAACATGCATGCCCTGTGTTCATTAACAAGCAACAGAAAATAATCAGTGTGCAATTAGGTGTCATATAAAATGCTAAACCACAAACTCAAACACACCCTGCTAAATTGCTCCACATGGAAGAAATCTTTGAAATTTTTAAAATCTACTGATTTGAACTCATCTTTACCCAAAGAGCTTTAAAAAAAAATGAGTGAAAAAAGGCGGACAATTATTGTAGCACATTCGGCATTACTTAATTTAAAAAAAAACTATATCTGATCACAAAAATGAAAATTTCATTCAACAAACATGACCAGGGATGGAAAGAGGGAGACAGGTGTCAGCAGAAGAGACCCTGGTTCACTGCCATTGAGCTAATCTGTTCACGCTGCCTTTATCCAGAGGCAGAGAGGACCCTAATCCATGGTCTTGGGAGAACTGTCATTTTTCTACAATTTCCCAATAACAAGGGCTACTAACCTTTTTATCTTCAAACTCTATCTCTGCCTCTCCAGACCTCGTAATATGCATACCATGTTTTCTAACATTCTGCTCAGAGGAAATATTAATAGGAAAAATGAAAAGGTGTTGACATTTCATAGAATTTAGTTTACCTTGCAATGAAACTGTTCATAGTTACTCAATGAGTAAAAGTCTGTTCTACAATAAGACCCAGAAAGTTAAAATTTCTTTTTATGTGAATGTCTTACGTAGAGCCCCGATAGATAACTACAAGGGTCTCTCTCTCCTTAGAAAAAAGAGACTCACTCAGTTGCTGTGCTATGTTTTGGCCACTTCCCACCTCATCTTAGCAGGGTGTGGCAGGGGAAATGTCCAGAGATCCCCCAGGGGTCCATTACCAGGCCTATCTAATGCCACTTCCCTGGGGCTGAAGGTGCCCAAGTTTCAAACAGACTCATTAATGGCGACTCGTCTGAACCATCGCCATCTCCACGGCAACACCATGGTGAGTCCTTACAAGTTTCAGAAATGCACGCAGCAAAAGCAGAAGCTGGGTTCAGATCCCGGTAAATGTCTGGCAGACCTTACATCTAAAGCAAGTTCTCAACCTTCCAAATGCCACGGCCCTTCAATACAGTTCCTGTGGGTCATGACCCACAGGTTGAGAACTGCTGATCTAACATGTACCCCTCCTATTTAGTATTTTCACTTTCTACCCAAGGTGTTTCTATCATCCAAGCTAAATGAAACCCGCAAATGGGGCAAGAATCCCTTCCCCAAATCACTGTCTGTCTGTGACCATACCCTACTTTAACAAAATGCACATAAAAGGAATCAAAAAGAATAAATATCAATTGGATCCTTGTGGTCAGGCCCCGTCTGATTAATTTCGGTATAATTGTTGGTGTCCAGCATGAGTTTAAATTATTACATACGTGCGCAACCCACTTCCATCAATGTTTCCTGAAGGAGGATGAATTTAAGAAGATTTATTACTATTTAAGCGCTCACAAAGCCTGATGAGGTAATAGTTAATGCTTCAAGTACCATTAAGTGATTTTTAAATCACTTTGAAGATCATTCACAGCAAGTATCATCCAAAAAAAAAAAAAAAAAAGAAGAAGAAGAAGAAAAAAGGTTGTGTGCACTGGAGTCCCCAAGGTAAAGTCACCCATCCCTATAGCCTCACTGCTTAAGGAGATAATATGAATAGGAAAGTCACAGAATAATGCTCTCTATGGTATGCAAATTCAGCTCTTGGTCCTGAATAGAGACCTCCAAGGAAAGAACTTCAAGGAGTGAGTCAGAAACCCACCACCTGAGGTCAGGCTCATTGCTGTATCTTTCTCCCAGAATGGTCATCTTGAAACGTAGGACGGAAAGTCTAGTTCAAGGTGCATATGACATGCCCTCGGGATACAAGCTAGCCCTTCCTCCTAGATGTGGTCAATACTACAAACATATATGTGGACTTCACTGGTAATCGGCAGGACTCTAACAGGCACTTCTGCTTCTCTGTTTGTTCTGCTTATTAAATGTCTCCACAACCTAAGCCCCAGGTCAAGTAAGGCTATGCTCTCAAGAGAACAGTTTCCCTGGGTCTCTCCCTAAAACACAGGGTGCCTGCCCTTCCTGCCTCTATACACTTTCTTACTGTCAGCACAAGTTCTGGAATTCTTTAGCCTTCACCAAAATTCCCACTGTTCCCTCCTGTCTTCTCTCATTCTCTGCATATCTTCTTGATGTCCCCTGAAGCGCTGAAGTGCAATGACCACCATCTCCCATGTCCTTCATCTCTTCAAAGCCTGTACACCAGTGTTCTCTGCAACACACCACCCCCAGGCTGCCACGTCTGCTGTGGCCCCCTCCAGTGGAGACTGGGACTTACAGGATATTTCATCTCCACACTCTAAATTAAATTCCAAAGCCTCCAATGGGCATTCTAGCTCTACACAGCTTACTGTGACCCACTTTCCAGGCTCACCTGCCACTAATTCTCAATGCTCCCTGAACACCAAGCAAAATATTACTCACTATTCTCCTACAGGAATTCTGCTTTGCTTACTCCTTTGGCCCACCCTGCCCTGCTACTCCTAGAATGTCCTTCCTTCCTATTCTCACTGTTGGAGGTCCCAAGGTAATTTCTCCCTCCTGTAATGCTTTCATGATTTCCTAATGAGAATACTATCTTCTGGCACTCAACTCCTAGACCACTTTTTCTCTTTTCCTAGTTGAGGCATTTCCACTTTCTTCTTTTAAAACCTCTGTGTGCATATTTTAGCTCTTCATTAAAATAGTAAAGCTTCCTACTTAGAGACTGTTTCTCTTTCATAAGATTATCCACCCTTATCACTGTCGTATATTATATATTGGTGGGGAGGGGAGTTACTGAGCCTCTACAATAATGGGTGCTTTTTTTTTCCTGCCCTAACCCTGTTTGGGCAAAGCCAAATATGCATTCAGATGATTGCATAGTAAACGCTGCGTGGTTGTGAGCTGAAGTGCACAACTGTCCATGGCACCCCAGAACTGATGCTAATGAACGTAAGAGGTGTTCTCCTGTGCAACATGCCACAGTCAGGATTCAGTCTCTCAACCTTAAAAGAACAAGAGCTCACTTCCCACAGGTTCCCACTGTCGAAGCACACCACGTGTTTAGATGCCATGGTGATTCTGGGGATACAATTGTTTTGAATCTAAAAAGCCAGAAGATTGGAGCTTCTCTACCGTGACCTTGGCCGTGGCTCTGTGTATATTGGGGTTGAGGGAAGAGACTGATTTCTAAAGACTTTATGAATAGGAACCTGCAAACTACAATGAAATGAATCTTCCCTCTAAACAATTTTGTTCCTAATGCTGATTTCTTTCAATAATTCTCACCTGTTCTTCATATAGAATGTTTTTATTTGAACCCAACGTGCTCACCTTGGACTTGCATTCATTTTGTTTATTTAATGTTCAACAAAGTAACCCAGTCGTGAAAAGGTGGCCGATGATGTGTGTGGGACAGATCTTTCTTTTCCATCTTCCACTACTTCTCTGAGGCCTTTGGTCAAAGGAGACGGCTCAGTACCAAAGTGGCACCAGTGTGGAAAATGGGAGCAGCGATGGCGCATTGAAGTGCGTTTCTATGTACTTGAAACAACATGGCGCAAGTTTTGACACTAATGAACATAATTATACTATGTCTAATATGTGTAGTAAAAAACACAGAGTGGCTCACATGCGTAATCCTAGCCCCGTGAGAGGCCGAGGAAAATGGATGGCTTGAGCTCAGGAGTTCAAGACCAGCCTGGGCAAGAGTAAGACCCTGTCTGTATTAAAAATGGAAAAATTAGCCAGGTGTGGTGGTAGGCACCTGTAGTCTTCAGCTACTTGGGAAGCTGAGGCAAGAGGATCTCTTGAGTCCAGAAGTATGAGATTGCTGGGACCTAAACTGACACCACTGCTCTCTAACCCACGGTGACAGAGTGAGACTCTGTCTCAAATAAGTGAAATGAGAGCGGTGCCTGTGGCTCAGTAGATAAGGAGTCAGCCCCATATACCAAGGGTGGTGGGTTCAAACCCAGCCCCAACCAAACTGCAACAAAAAAATTAGCCGGGTGTTGTGGCAGGCGCCTGTAGCTACTTGGAGGCTAAGGCAAGAGAATCGCCTAAGCCCAAGGATTTGGAGGTTGCTCTGAGCTGTGATGCCACGACACTTTACCGAGGGCTAATAAGTGAGACTCTGTCTCAAAAAAAATAAATAAATAAAATAAGTGAAATGAAATGAAATAAAATAAAATAAAAAGACTTTAAACAAGTTCCCAAAGAAGTAATTTCTCATGAGCTGCACAACATGGTCTTAACAATTCTGATTGAAAGTGGTTAACAGAATAGGTTTAAAGGTTCTTTTTATAATGTAGGTATTAATAATTTATAAATGATTATTATGTCATTAATGCTATAACACATATACTGTGAGAGTCTGTGTTTCTAAATTTTTTTTAAATCTTAAGCCAGAAGTGAAAAGTAATTCTTTGAAATTAATTGGTTTATTAAATATTATTATTAGTCAAGGGCAAATTTTAAAGGTGATACATAGGAAATATAAATTTTATTTGACATTAGAAGGAACACACATCTAGCAGGTTTAATTTCCTACAGTATCTGAGTCAAGCAGAGCAATAGGGCAAATCTGAAGTGAGAAATAAAAATAAAATAAGTGAAATGAAATGAAAGTCTTCAAAGTCTTCAAAGTCACTAAAGCCTTTACTTCTCTCAAACAATGGCAAGATTAAGCAAAACCAAGGCCATTAAAAATTATCTTAAAAGTACCTATTGAAGAACAGTATTTATTAACTATTACAGAATAGAATATTTTGTCACTCTCTGTAACTTTTCATTTATACTAATAAAGTACTTGTTTACTAAAGGCCATCTGAGACTCAGCCAGGCTCAGCTTTCTATAATAATTGCAAAGATACTTGTGGTAATTTTATAAAAATGTAAAATGTAAACATTTAAAAGTCTCTCAATTGCAGGCGGCACCCGTAGATCAGTGGGTTGGATGCCGGCCACATACACCCAGGCTGGGGTTTGGGGGTTGAAACCCAGCCCGGATCTCCTAAACAACGACACTGCAACAGAAAAATAGCTGGGTGTTGTGGTGGATGCCAGTAGTCCCAGCTACTTGGGAGGCTGAGGCAAGAGAATCGCTTAAGCCCAAGAGTTTGAGGTTGCTGTGAGCTATGATGCCACAGCACTCTATCTAAGGCAACATAGTGAGACTCTGTCTCCAAAAAATAAATTAATTAATTAAATAAAATACAAATAAATAAATAAATAATAAAAGTCTCTCAATTGCCAAGTATTTTAAAAACTTACAGAAATATAAGACCCAGCCCTACCTCCAGATACAAACTTATTATCAGTAAAACATACAATGTTTCCTATGTTTAGAAAACACATTATATTAAAAGATTGAAAACCATGTCTTTCCATATTCAGAACCCCTAATGATTCATTGTATAACGCTACCGCATATACTCGAGTATAAGCCAACCCGAGTATAAGCCAACCCCCTTAATTTTACCCTAAAAACTGGGAAAACTTAGTGACTCGAGTATAAGCCAAGGTGGAAAATGCAGCAGCCACTGGTAAATTTCAAAAATAAAAATATAT
>CAUYPK010118678.1:0-14615 GCA_963574355.1 Loris lydekkerianus
AACTTTCATGCAAAACTATTAAAGTGATTGCAACAATGATAATTTTAAATCTCCTTTATAGTAAAGTATTTCAAGAATGAAAGAAAAAGTATCCAATGTACTCAGCCCTGCTATGAAACTAATTTATGGCTTTCACATGAATGCTGTAACCCAGTTATAACCTAAGAATAGGGGGAAGAGGGAGAAGGAGGGGAGGGAGGGGGTAGGATGGGCAAAGGGAGGGTGATTGGTGGGATTACACCTGCGGTGCATCTCACAAGGGTACATGTGAAACTTAGTAAATGTAGAATATAAATGTCTTAACACAATAATTAAGAAAATGCCAGGAAGGCTATGTTAACCAGTGTGGTGAAAATGTGTCAAATGGTCTATAAAACCAGTGTATGGTGCCCCATGATTGCATTAATACACACAGCTATGATTTAACAATAATAATAATAAAAAAAAAACAGCCCAGAAGCCTATGGTGGTTTCTAACTTTAGAGATGCCTGTTAAAGGGTTAGCTTCATGCTGAACCTTTGCTTGATTCAAGCAGAACAGTACTTACTTCTGAGCAAGTGGTCAGAGCTGTAAGCACTAAAAATAGAACCTCAGACTGCTCAAAGATCTGTGGATGGACACACTGGGAACCTGGACACATCGGTAGCCTCACCGCATATGTGGAGCTCAGTTACTAACTAGCAAGCTGCTTTCACAGTCCAGATCCTTGCAAAACAGAGTCTGACTAGTTTCTTGCTTTTTTTCAAACTTCATTTTTCCCCCCAATGTACTGATTGGTATTCTCTCAGTAGGACTGAGATTTGAGTAGACAGAAATGTTTACTTTGTTGATGGAAAAATGAATTGCTCCAGTGTTAATTTTTATTACACTTCAATTTTATTCCTAGCAACCCTTTATCTCTCTGTCCTTTTTTGTTTCAAATGAGCGAGACTGCAGAGTTTCTGTTTCTCTCCTTATCTTCGACACTTAACATCAGTCATTTCATCCTGGGGTCTGAGGTTTCTGTTGTGGATCTCAAGATGGTGTTGATGCCGCTTGAAGTTGGGGGTTGGTGCCCCATAGTGGCCCAGGGTTGCAGATGCATTTTTTTTTTTTTTTTTTTTTTTTTTTTTTGCTGTTTTTGGCCGGGGCTGAGTTTGCACCCACCACCTCCATCCAGCATATGGGGCCGGCGCCCTTCTCCTTTGAGCCACAGGTGCCGCCCCCAGATGCATTTTTTTAATGTACAAATTGCCTTGGATTTGTAAACCGGCAACTTAGCCCTCATGGTATTTTGGAGAAAATTACCGTATTTTGCTGTGTATAATGTGCTCCCATGTAATGCACACCCATCTTTTTTAGCCCAAACTTTCAGGAAGTGGCCAGCTCTCTCCTGGAGAGACGCAGCTGGGGAGGGCTAACACTTCCCCAGCAAACCCGCAGCCGCCTGCTCTGTGAAGACTGCTCCTTCTCTTCCTCCTGGGAACCCTTCCCTCCCTGCCGCCAGCAGGATGAGAACGTTTGCGGGTGCTTGGGCAACCAGGCTGGTCCCTGGGGCCTGTCCTGGGCTCCTAGTCCCCTCTGTATGGCCAGTCCTTGGGTCTCAGTCCTTGTCCTGCACACCTGCAGACCACCTTGCAGCCCCAACACTGCCCCCTCCCGTAACGGTTGTGCTCTGTGGAGGCCACTCAGGCCCGCTCCCACCAAATCCCAGATCCTTTGGGATGGGAACCCTGTGTGTCTGGTGGGCCCAGGGGGAGGGGAGGCTGCTGGGCTTCCCCACTCCCAAGCTGTACTACTTATGTATAATGGACATCTTTATGTTTCCTTCAAAAATTTGGGCAAAGGTACACATTATACACAGCCAAATACGGTAGCTGCTTTCTCTATGAATTTACATTTGGTTACAAAATCTACTGGGTTAAGCAATCCTTCTAAAGTATCACCATTAGGAGCAGGGGATCAAGAGCTCCACCCATCCATCCACACAGAGTACTTAGGTATAGAATTATAAAATTATGTAATGGATGTCTGTATACACACATGTGTGTGCATGGCTCACTCATGATGCTTGTTTATTCTCACCAGAATTCAAAATTAGGTGTGTGGGTAGAGGCACAAACAGCTAGACAAGTTAACACAACATGCCAGGTGGTGTGTGTCACGGAAATGATGAGACTGAGTGAGGGGCCAGAGATGGGGCTTCTGTGTGTGTGCTGTTCTGTTCAAATCAGGTGGTCAGGGAGCCCCTCTGATGAGTTGCCATTTAAGCCAGAGGCCTCAAGAAAGAGAGGGATGGGCCTCAAGGCTGTCTGTGGGGAGAGGAAAAAGAGTCAGCACAGAGACCCCAAAAGGGAGCCTGGTCAATGAGTTAGAACTGCAGCCAGAGAGGAATGTGGCTGAGCCCTGAGGTCCAGGGACGTGCCTGTGTTGGCACAAGGTTGGCACCTTCTAATGTCACTTCCCTTTTCTAGAACATGCTTTTGTCCCTTAAGGGGCATTCACTTCTGTTTGGTGTTTGCTTACTGTTTGGCTGATTGAATCTTTACCCCCTGGGCTAGGGGCTTATAGAGCACAACCGGACATCCAATGGTAATGACTTAATAGACTTTGCTAAAGTGAAAACTCCTTTTGAGTTCCTCATGAGACTTTCTCCAGTTCTGTGAATTCCACCATGGTTTCTTACTGTTCTAATCTAAATTGGGAACCATGGTGCAGCTTAAAAAGCATTACAAGTTCAAATTGACTGTCTGGAGAGCTGTAACAAGTCCATGCACTGCTAAATATATAATTAGCTGTGATTCGATTCCGATTATGCGTTATTAAGAACTTGCTCTTATCTGTGCACCTCTCCCACCCAAAGCACAGAAAGTTTAGGCTCAGCTGGTGTCTTCTGTTGGGAACTATCATTTGTTGTGCAATTTTAATAAATGTTAGTGACGTACCTCTGCTAAATGTCTGGAGAGGTAAATAGGCTGGTGTTCAGTCTAGGGTCATTGTAGGTTAATTCTTGTTGAATTTTGACACTTATTTTATGTAAATATGGATACTTCCCTTATCCCAGTCCTTAAATTTAGGATTTAACAAGTAGTGAGAATAGGAGCTTTAATAAGTATGAAGCAGCAAGGGAGGATCTGTACTAGAACAATAGAACCGCTTGAGAATTTTGAAAGATAGACCTTCTCAGAACACAGACTGAGTCAGAATCTTTGGGGAAGGGGCCAAGGAGACAGATTCCCGAAGAGCACCTTGGCTGATTCTAATCACCTTGGCCAAGTTTGGACACCCTTGCTGTACTAGAAACTACATTAATTTGATTAAGGTAAAGTTTTGGCGATTGAGAAGTTTGCTATTTGAAAAAACACACAGTGGAAATGTATAGGTGAGTGTATTGCTTTGGTGCAGGCTTTAAAATTGATAAAGCTCCCGATGTATTCTTTCAAGAACCTTAAACCATGCTGTGACAAGGGTCAGATTATGTAGTTTTTGGATTATTTATTTATTTATAATTTATTTATTAGGGGGAGAAAATGAGACTGAGAGGCTAAGGGCCTTGTGGATAATGTCTGCAAACACTCAGGGCTAACACAGAGGCTGGTGAAAGTGATGAAACCAGGATGGTTTAGCTGGAGACAAGTTACAGGTGTTTCCCTTTTCTTAGGGTAATGGGGAGGAGGAAAGAGTCCATTTAAAAGTGGTTCTAATTAAAAGGTTTGCTTTTGACTTACAAGTCCAAGTAACCATTCTGGAGGAATGACTCTGTTTTTAAAAGCAATCACAAAAATCGTGAAAGTAAATTTCTTTCATCTTTATCAGTTTTGGGGTTGCAATGGCGCTTGTAATTCTTAGAACCAAGGATTGCTCACCTAACTGTGTGCATTGCTCTGTGTGATTTGAAAGACTGATAACATCTTCCACTTCACACTGACTTTCTCAACACTGTCCAGAACGGGGTTAATTTTGCAAAAAATCTTTGAAGGTATCAGTTTTTCCACAGCGAGGTGTGGCTCTGTCAGTACCCACCTCCTTCTCTTAGTTGGTGACGGCCCCGATGACCTGGACTGGCCTTGTCGAGCATTTGCTGTGATTGGAGGGATGTGCTGGCCAATTTCCTGACCTCCCATATTGACCATGGGAGCTGGTCACTTTTTGATCTGGAGCTGATTTTTATTGTGTAGGCTGTGTTGGGGGATGGATTTGATACTCATGAAGGGTGAACAGCAGCCGTGTTCATGGCAGGC
Organism: Loris lydekkerianus; assembly: GCA_963574355.1. Taxonomy (NCBI): domain Eukaryota; kingdom Metazoa; phylum Chordata; class Mammalia; order Primates; family Lorisidae; genus Loris; species Loris lydekkerianus. The sequence goes on from CAUYPK010118678.1 coordinate 4,222, forward strand.
AGGGATAGTGGGCAGCGAGGGGTATTAAAAGGGATGATTTAAATGTGATCATTCTGTTTATCGGGGACTATTCTGGTGCTCTAATCAATGAGTTTACCTCTCTAAATCTCACTTTTTATTTATTTATTTATTTATTTTTGAGGCAGGGCCTCACTCTGTCACCCAGGACGAGAGCACGGTGCTGTCGTAGCTCACTGCAACGTTGAACTCCTGGTCGCAAGTGATCTTTCTGCCTCAGCCTCCTGAGTAGCTGGGACTATAGGCACCCGCCACAATCTCTAGCTAATTTTTCTGGATTTTTTTTTTTTTTTTTGTAGAGATGGGGTTTCCCTCAGGCTGGTCTCAAGCTCTTGACCTCAAGTACTCCTCCTACCCTGGCCTCCCAAAGTGCTAGGATTACAGGTGTGCTGGTGCCCTGCCTGAATACCACTAGGATGAGGATTTCAGTAATAAATACCCAGGTGATAAGTTCTGGTGTCTCTGTGGGATGACCAAGGTATTTATCATGAAAGGTATAATCACTCCTATGAAGTCCAGACGCTGTTCTGAAGGACGGACAGCATACCTGAGGGCCACTGTCTTGTCTGATGGTTACCTAGGACCCACCTAAGGCACAGAAAGACATCACAGTTCTTAGAGGGGCTCTTTCTAAATCTTAACTCTGGTATTGATTTTGTTAAACATATTAGCCCTGGGCCCTCTCAGAAGGTCTTTTATCTCTGGGGTATACATACCCCAAATTCGAGACCCCTGTATGGGGTTCAGGGCATAAGTGTTGTTGCTGGGAGTGAAGTATGTGTGTCTTTAGCTTTTGGGTGACCAATCTGCTTGTCAGGGTGACAGTTCAGTCACACCCTTACCACCTTCCCAGCCTCTCCTCAGTGAGGATCTGGTAGATTACTAAGCCAGGGTGTGGAAGAAGCAGCTTCAGGGCCCTGCCCAGGTGTGTCTGTGACCTGTCACATCTTTTTATTCCTCTTCCTCAAATGCTCAACCGTCACTCTGAAGGACAGCCTGCCTGGGGCCTTCCACCTGCTGTACAGACACAGCCTGCCTGGGGCCTTCCACCTGCTGTACAGAATATTGGCTGCCTGCTGGCTGTGTCTGCTTGGTCCTGACTCTCCCTCTAATTAGGTATCACAAACAGCATGTGGGCTGAAATCTATCACAGGCCCGTTGAGTTTGGTGACTGGAGTGGGCCGATGCTTTTGAAGTTTTCCAAGCTGAGTTCTTCAGATAGGGCGAGGTTGAGGATGCCCCATATCCCTGGGGTCTGCATTCTGAATTTGGTTTGAAAGTCTGAATTTAGTTTGAAAATCTGTATTTACTGGGCAGTGTGCAGTGGCCCTGGGGGGATTTGCAAACACTTTTTCGTGGGAAGGATTCTCTGACTTACCTGGGATCCAAAATGAAGATACTTTTCTGAAACACAAAGTGTGCCCACTTAAGCAGCTGCACCCTCACGTAGGGTTTTGGGCAATAGAGTCTCACTATTCTGGGGACCTTTGGAGGAGGTGTGGGGAGACAAATATCTCTTCGTTTGCTTATTTGTTTGAATCAGAGAATAAATCAGCTTTCAGATAATAAATCTATTTTTAGTGATACCGAGTTCCCTGAGTATTCTGGAAAGTCCTTGTCTGGTGTCAGTGTGGCCCTTTCCTTAGCAGCACTTCATGGTCAGGGTGCCCTGAGAAGTGCTGCTGGGGATCTCTTGCTGTGCTGGCGATGTGGGGAAGGTAGAGGCAGCCATCAGCTTTAGATCAGAGGGATCCGTTCTTCAGCCCTTGTTACTAGCTGAGTGGCCTTGAGCAAGGGTTGCCCTGCGTGGAACATACGGCTAAGGACGTGTACCCCAGGATTGGGGTGGAGGTTCCATTAGACCACACACACAAGCATACAAGCACACAGCCACTCACAAAGGGTCGTGTTAGGGCCTCAGACGGGTTATCATGTACCCACTCACTTGGGAAGGAATCCCAACCCCATTGACTTCCATGTAGATGGTGGTGAATTGTCTCAAAGACGCTGGCAAGTGGATGATCACACAGGCCCCCTTTCTCAGCCATGGTTTCAAATCCCAGACAGCACATGAACATCGCAGGATGTATGTCGTATTCTAGGAGGGTGTAACATAGGTGCTGGCCTGGGTTTCTAGGGGCTTTGGTAGGAGGTACTGTGAGTGCAGCTGAGTTCCAGCCTGGGGCACCTTCCCTAAGGTTGACAGGAAGGGTTCACTACCTATGAGAGAAGGGTTCAAACTCTGCTTTGCCAGCTTCCTGCTTGCTGGGCTGCAGGGACAACCCCTGTTTCTAAACCTGCCCAGCAGAGCCAGTGTCCTAAGCCCCTGTGTACGGCCCAGATGCTTGCTGCTGCGTGCATGGCATCTGCTGCTGAGGACTCGTGTCCTGGGGGTGGTGGGGGGTGTAGACCAGCCCTGCTCATGGTGTCCAGCTGACAGGCAAGCAGAACAGGAGGAGGGCCCTAGTTCCCAAGGAGCCATGGGCTGGAGAAATTGCTTTTTGGGCTCTCTATGAAAACCAGCCCACGTGCTGTTTGGTTCTTTTAGCACATAGATAGAAATGCTATGAGCACCTTCTCCTTTTAACTCTGTGGAAACGAATGACTTCACATCAACAGGATGTTTCTAGGTCTCTGTCTCAGGAAGAAGGCATGTTTTGAAAAGCAGATGACATAAGCTCCTTGGTATCTATTTCTTATCTCTACGTGATTGGATGGTAAGTGCCAAGGCCAATATTGTACACCGTTAGGAATCCTTGATCTTGGCCTCTACCTTTCCCCTGTCCTACAGGGTTTTTCAACATTTTTATCTCATGGTACACTTGAACCTGTAATTAAACTTCCATGGCACACTTTGAATTCTGTTGATTAAAAAAAAGAGTAAAAAAAGAATATATACTTACTATGCTTTGAACTTCTTTTGAAAATAATTTAATTAATGATCTTTAAAAAGATCACCTGAGATCCTCTCATGGTACACGGCTGTGCTAGAATCTTTTTTTGTTGTTGTTGTTGTTATTGTTGTTTTTTGAGACAGAGTCTCACTGTGTCGCCCTTGGTAGAGTGCTGTGGCGTCACAGCTCACAGCAACCTCAAACTCTTGGGCTTAAGCGATTCTCTTGCCTCAGCCTCCCAAGAATCTGCGACTACAGGTGCCCATCACAACGCCTGGCTATTTTGTTGTTGTAGATGTCACTGTTGTTCAGCCGGCTCGGGCCGGATTCAGACCAGCCAGCCCCGGTGCATGTGGCCAGCGCCCTAACCACTGAGTACGGGCCTCGAGCCTGCGCTGGAATCTTTATAAATTTGGTCCCCAGCTGATGCCCTGATCACTTGCTGCCTATCAAGCTGGACTGGACACAGTTGTCTCCTTTGTTAACTGTTCACAAATCCTTTGAGTCAGTTTACTCTGTGTGGATCTCTTTATAGCCTCTGGTCTTTTCCCAGGTATTTACCTTTGTTTATTAAATCAGTTTCTCATTTATAAGTTAAAGTGTGAGCTGACTTCTGTGGTTTTCATTTTACAGGCTTGGTTGTCTTTGAATTGCCAGAAGGCAGCTCCAGCTTGAGTCTGTAAACAGGTTTGGTTTGCTTGCTGGCTTGTCTTGTTTAGGGCTCACTTACTATCCGGTTTCTTCTTAAAGTTTGTGATGTTAAGTGAAAATCCACTTTAAATCTAGCACCCGATTATTAATGAAAGTGTCTCTTGTGCATTTTGGAGGAAAAAATGACCGTCTTGTTGCCTGTGAAGGGGGAACATATTTTGACAAACGATGGTTACCTTTTGTATGGACTTGTGGTAATCCCTTTACCCTGCTCCACGCCGCCTGCCCACAGGGCAGGATAAACCCAGGGAGCTGGTGCGAAGCTGGGGAGCCAGCAGGTTTCATCTTGTTAAAGGCTCTTTGGGAAACCCTGCTGCCTTGGTGGTGGAGGGGACCTAACTCCGGGTGTTTGCTTCTGGCTTCCAGTATCATTGGTGGCCCGTGGGGTGTGACGAGGGGACTTGTGTGGTTAAATGACTCCTTCTGCAGTCCCTACCACGTTCTTGTCTTCTCGGATGGTCTCCCTTCCCCTCTCCAGATCTTCCCTGTTGCCAATGCACCTGTGGCCAATGCACCTGACTTCTTGCCTGGCTGTAGTCGGCAGGCGTCCTCAAACTGTGGCCCACAGGCCACATGAAGCGGTGTGATTGTATTTGTTCCCATTTTGTTTTTTACTTCAAAATAAGATATGTGCAGTGTGCATAGGAATTTGTTCATAGTTGGTTTTTTTTTTTTTTTTTAAAGTATAGTCCGGCCTTCCAACCATGTGAGGGACAGTGAATTGGCCCCCTGTTTAAAAAGTTTGAGGACGGTGGTCTAGAGGAACAAGTTTACAGGGCCAGCTCCCTTGGGTGATCACATTTCTTACTGTTCGAGCACCTTGCACTTGGGATGCTGACCATGTGCCTGGCTAATTTCAAAGCACATGATCTACTGTATCCATTAGGTTCATGAAGCCAGCCCAGAAGAGCTGAGTCCAGATGTATTTTGGAAGTGAGAATAATTGGAAAGGTGCAGAGAGTATGAGATACCATGGTGCCCTCTCGTCCTTAGCAATTCCATCATTTGGATGTCAAACCTTCCAAGCCTGACCATCCGGGAGGCCTCCTGGAGAAGGTTCATTAGAACTCAGCAGGAACTCAGCGTCAGGGACTTGGCAGAGACACTCACCATACAACAGAGGCGCCTTTGCTGTGCAGGGCCCTTGGCCAGCTCTGAGGCGTCTACCTTCTCTGGTCTCTTGTCATCTTTAGGGACCAAGATCCTAGTGGCACCTGTGAGTGTATGTGGCATTAGCTAGAATAAGTCTTCACAGAAAACAGTGGACAGGGCAGGCAATTAACCCTGCAGGGCCCCTTTTCCATTCAGTCGTACATGTGTTTATTAGGCCGTTAAGCTGGTGGGATAGTTGTTGGATTCGTCAGCTTAAAACCTGCAGAGGGACTTCATTTTTGGCTAAGATGCCATAGCAAGGATTTGCCCTCCTACCTGAAAAGAAATCGACAAAATAAACCAAGCACTGACTTGTAAGATACTGGATATCAGACGACAAAGTTGAATGACTGGCCCCCAAGAGGTGGGAGACCTTTGGAATTGCCTTGGGAAAATTTCTAAGTTACAGACAGGGAATCCAGCCTTTTCTTTTTTTCTCTACCATACATTGGTAGAATAAGAGTTGTCTTGGGCTACACTTTAAATATGTAAACAAAAGCTGATGAGCAAAAAAAAAGTCCATGCATACTTTCCGTGATATCCAACACCACACAGGCCAAAAAAGTCCTCCCAAAATCAGCAGGTGGCCTGTGGGCTTCAGGTTGGACACTGCTGTTACAGAACAGGAAGGGGAACCAGATGGAGCCCAGTGGATGGATCTGAGATTCCAGGGTCACAGGGAGAGTGTCAAGAGAGAAGGGAGCTGCACAGAGAGATGACACTGGAGATTTGCCAAGTGTCCCCCTTGAATCTGCACCTGAGTACTGATCCGTGTAAAGAAACTACCTGAGACTGGGGAAAGAACCATTCAAAAGGATCAGAAATAACGATGCCTGGCGCTCACACAGGGTCAGGAAGAACACCTGTGCCTCCCAGCCACACTGGAGAGTCATGGAGCGTTGGGTAAAGCAGTGGTCCCCAGCCTTTTTGGTACCAGGGACCAGTTTCATGGAAGACAGTTTTTCCACCAGTTGGTGGGAAAGGGAGGATGGTTCGGGGATGATTCAAACACATGACATCTCCATCTCAGATCACCAGGCGTTCCGATTCCCACAGGAGCACACAGCCTAGATTCCTCACATGTGCAGTTTTCTGTAGACTTTGTTCTCCAATCAGAACCTAATACTGCCACTTAATTGACAGGGGGCAGAGCTCAGGACGTTATGCAAGAGATGCTCTAAAGACAGACGGAGCTTCCCTAGATTGCCTTCCACTGAACCTCCTGCCGCGTGGCCTGGTTCCTAACTGGTGTAGGTCTGTAGCCTGGGGTTTGGGGGCCGTAGAACACAGTCATTGCCTTCCTACTGGGAAACAGCGAGCCCAGATTGAGCCCCGTTCTAACCCACCTAACAAATCTGAAAATCAAGTTCTGATAGGATTGAACCGTATCTAAGTCACTTTAACTGAGTCCCAGATCAAAGCTGAGGAATACTTACAGCCATACAAAGCTATCTAGCACTCAGTAGGCAAAATTCACAATGTCCACCATCCAACCAAAAATTACCAGGCCTGCAAAGAGGCAAGAACATAAAGCTTATCATGGAAGTGGATCAACAATTGAAACGGACCCAGACCTGACGCAGATGTTGGAATTAGCAGATGAGGATATTAAAACAGGTATGACAGCTGTATCCCACATGTTCAAAATGCTGAGTGCAAATAATGGAAGATTTAAAAAAAAAAAAAAAAGGACCCAAATTGGATCTCAAACATGGGAAGCTTTTCTGTGACTCAGTCTGTATGTTACTGCTACTAAATCCACATGGCCTGATCCCGACTCCTGCTGGTCTTCTTAGCACTCTCTCTAGCCTAGACCGTGGGTTACCACTGTGGTGCCAACTCTTTGACACCCAGGGGTCCCCTGACCGTCTGATGTCCCTTCTTGCCAGTGCCTCACCTGCGCAGTTGCCCTGCTGTGCTGTTCCTGGGATGAGGAATGTAGCTGCACCTGTGCTCTCTAAATACTTGGTGTTAACCAGATACCCAACAAAGCCCCAACTATGCTGCTCAGTCATAACAAGGCTTTTACCTCTGCAGAATGTCCCCACTCTCTAATTCTGCCACTCTCCTGGGAAAGGCATGTGGTGCCTCCGTCTCCGTGCACCCGCTGTCCCGCAGATGGCCAGCTCTTGGCATCCTTTCTGCCATTTGCCAGGGAAGCTGCTCCTCTTCCTGGGCGGATCTGGCCTCTGAATATATTCTTCCTGTTCATTTATCTGGTCTGACCACACTTTGTTCAGTGGGTGGTGATTTAGAAGAAAAAGCATTCTTCGCCCAGTCCTAGTGTCCTCAGCTACCACCCTGTTTCTTCCCCCCTTAACCACCAGCTGCCTGGACGGATGCTCTCATCTGCTTCCCACCACCACTTTCTCCTTAGCCTCTGCCCCTCTCTTGCCCAGACACCTCTCGAGTACAAGCTATGCCTCTCCTTTCTCAACAGGCTTCTGTGGTGACCTTGCTCCTGCACCTGCCTGTGCTTCCTGTTCCTCCCTGGAGAGCCCCAGGTGGCCCCTCCAGTGACTCGGTTCTGAAGCAATAGTTCTCGGCCGGGCACGGTGGCTCACGCCTGTAATCCTAGCTCTCAGGGAGGCCACGGTGGGTGGATCACTTGAGCTCAGAATTCAAGACCAGCCTGAGCAAGAGCAACACTCCGTCTCTACTAAAAATAGAAAAAATAGCTGGGCATTGTGGCAGGCGCCTGTAGTCCCAGCTACTCGGGAGGCTGAGAAAAGAGGATCGCTTGAGCCCAAGAGTTAGAGGTTGCTGTGAGCTGTGATGCCACAGCACTTTACCCAGGGGGACAGAGTAAGACTGTGTCTCAAAAAAAATAAATAAATAAAAGTGGTTATCTTCAACACCCAGCGCCTCCAACATCTTCATCATTCTCTTCCAGACCCTCACGTACCCTTCCTTCAGAGCAGCTGGCTTCGTGTCCTTTTTGCATCAGGGACGGCTTCCCTTCTCTTCATATATCCTGCTGCAGACTTCATCTACAGTCCTCCACATGCAGTCTGTACTTTCTGTGCCAGAGTGTAGCCGTCCTTACGTTTGCTAAAGACGTGTGGTTCCTCGAGAACTTTGCTTCTTTTTCTTTAATTCCTCTCTCACTGTCTTCCTTCATTCTGTAAACACGGTGAGCCTCCTTATCCCGAAACACTGTTCAGCACCCCTCGGACACTTTCTAATGCCCTCCTCTTTTTTATCCAGATGTCTGGAGAGCATAGTCAGTCTACATACACTCGTCCAGACACTGCCCCGGCTCTCTGGCTTCCCTGTCCACCATTCTGCTCCGGCAGCTCTTGGCAAGGTCACTGAGGGTGTGTGCATCGCCCAATCCAGGACGCAGGTCTGCGTGCCGGTCACACGGGTGTCTGTGTTATGCTGGACAGTGCTCATCACTGCCCGTGTCCCAACCCTGCACTTTTTACTTCCCCAAGTCTGAAAATCCACTGGTCATCCTTGTCCCCCCCTGGCTCTTCCTCTTTGGGCTTCTCTGCTGGCCCCTACAGTTTGTGTTGTCCGGGGACCAGTCACCGCCTCCCCTCCCCCCTTCCCTCTCTCCCCACCCACATCCCCCCAATCCTTTTCCCTCCGGGACTTCACCCCAGCTGCTGCTCTCATCTCTCCATCCACACCCCAGATTGCTCTTGAGTCCCAGCGTCCATGTCCAGTCACACACTGGGCACCCGCCGTGGGCGTGCATCCATTCTGCCCACAGGCTCTGTCACAGGTGACGAATGAAAGCCCTCCCTCCACTAGAGCCTGTGCCCTTCTCACCCTGCCCGGCCTTCCTGTTCCCTTCCCGGGCTTCTGTTCCTCCTCTTGGGTCTTGCAAATGAGCACCATCCTCACGGGGCCAGTGCCTTCAGGGACAGTCTCGGTGCTCAGTGGTCACCTTCAGCCCGAGTTTATCTGGGAGCCCTGGACCTGTGATATCTTTCAAATCCCTCAGCCTGAGACCCCATCCTCATTTTCTCCAGCAGTGACGCCCCTTCTCTCTCTGCTCGGTCACTGCTCTCCTCTGAACCCCGACGCGTGAGCTCCCACATCCTCCCTGCCCATGTGTTTTGCCTTTTCCAACTGAACTAAAGGCAGTTTGAAGTCCGTGTTCTGGGTGTGGATCCACACCCCTCTTCCACGTGGAGATGTGAGGCGAGGCAAGAAGGCAGAGAGAAGAGGCGGTTCTTGCGGAGGAGGGGGAGGAGGTGGTTCTCTGCCGAGCCCCCTCCCCTCACCCAGTCGCTGGGAGGGCGTTTCATGGAGACTTCCATTTCCAGCTAGAGGGAGAGCTGTGAAAGGATGGGAATGTGTAATCTCACTGGCGACGTCCCCAGGAATTTCCAAGTCGCATTTACTTCAAACCACCCTACGTGGAGTCTTCCTTTCCCTTTGGGGGATGGATCTCTTCGCTTTCTGTCAGGCTGGTTCCCAACTTTCCTGTCACCTTCAGTTTTTTTATTTTTAATTGTGATGAAATGCACAAATGTGAAAATTTCCCCTCTGAACCCTTTATAAGCAGTTTAGTGGTATTAACCACACTTGCATCACCACCATCTATCTCCACGGTTCTTTGCATGAAACTCTGTACCCATTAAAGCTTGTCTCTCCCCATCCCTCTCCCTCCGGTCCCTGCAAACAGCCATCCTGTTCTTCCTTTCTGGATGTCACCGGTCTAGGAACCGCCTATGAATGGAACAGTGTCCACGTAGTGTGCAGTACGTGTCCTCTTGTGATGGGCTTATTTTACTCAGCCTCATGTCTTCGAGGCCCATACCCGTCATAGCATGTGTCAGAATTTCCTTCCTTTTTTAAGGCCGAAAAGTAGTCCATCATCCCGAGAGACCCTGTTTTGTTTATTTAGATGCATTGGTTTTTCACCTTCAGTTCTAAAACAGTCTCACGAGGGATGAGAGCCTCCCTTTCTAGCATCAGATTGTGGAGGGAATAGTTTGTCACCCCCTCTGAGGTGACACCCCTTCCTTTCTCAGACTCATTCTGATGTTGAGGATGTGTTCAGAGTGGTTGGTGGGGTGTTAGCGGTCCTGTCTGCAGGAAGCGTTGGAGAGAGGGGCTCTCAGAACTTAGATTGTAGGGTACTTAGTACCATTTGTCCCCAGCTCAAATCTTAGGACAAGTGTAAAATTTCCACCCAACATCCTATTATGCGTAAAACATTAAAGGCACCTGGTTTTATGTGACATTTACAAGAGCTAAACGTATGGGTCCTGACATTCTGTCTTCCTCCCTTCTTCTGTTTTTCAGTCTCCCTTGGACTTGACCAGGAGGGGTGGGGTCCAGCCTGGTTTTCAAGCTCCATTATTAGTCACTGAGTGTGGCTAACTGTCTTCAGACTGCTCCTCAAGCAAGGAAGGGCTTCCTTCTGGTTGCCTGGACCCCAGGTTGCTTTACTGAATAGAACTTACTAATTTCTCCCTTAGGGCAGTCTTTCTTGGTCTTCCGTCAGTTTAACTACTCCTGCCTTATTTGTAGGGCCGGTGGTCCGGCGCAGCAGCCTTATTTGCAGGGCCGTTGGTACGGCGCAGCAGCCTTATTTGCAGGGCCGTTGGTACGGCGCAGCAGCCTTATTTGCAGGGCCGTTGGTACGGCGCAGCAGCCTTA
>CAUYPK010118681.1:0-16426 GCA_963574355.1 Loris lydekkerianus
GCAAATCAAAACTACCTTGAGATACCATCTAACTCCAGTAAGATTAGCCCATATCACAAAGTCTCATTTTCCTATCTGTACAGAAAGTCGCCACCAGCAAGCCCCGTCCATCTCTCGGGAACTGGTATGAGCAGTCAGCCCCAAGCTGGAAGGGTGCGTCCTCCTCTGGAAGTCCCTTTGCTTTGTCTTTTCTGCATATCTACCATAAAGACTGCAAAGCTCTCAGGCTTTTACAAAAGCCACTAGACATGGCTTTAAATATAAATTCTACTCCATACCCCAAAAGATACATAAAATATGGCCGATGAGAGAGCGCCACACAGGGAGAACAGATATTCACGAGCATTTCAATGATTTATCTTTCTTCTCTATCACTGCTCTGATTGATCGAATTTTTAGAAACCTTCTCATTATTCTACTTCTGGTAAACTCTAAATACTGCTGACAGATTTTCTTCCTGGCTTTAGCATTTTGATAAAATCATTTCAACACAATTGACAGGGTAACGACAAAAGCAGAGTCCCTGAGATGATAGATGACTTCTTGTAGAACTTCAACCCTCAAAATAATATGTAAAAATATGTGTCTGATTTTTATGGAGATAAGGTCATAGCTTTCAAGTTTTCTTATGGAATATTTTTACTCCCAGAAGTTTCATTAATTCCCAACAATTCCAAATGGGTATAACTGTTCATATAAGTGAAAACATCCACTTAGGGGCAGCATTTTGTGTTTTAAAGAAACCCGTGGAGTTTTTCTCTTATCATTTTGTGTCTCATATCAGGACGGAGCTGTCCCTCTGTCACAGGCTCTTTCTGCCTCTCTATATTCTGCTTACCTCTCATCCTCCAAATTGTCTTGACACCTCTACTATGTTCTATAACTATGTGGCCTTATTTCCAACTGGTTGATAAAACAGGGTGGAAGCTAAGGAGGTAAGAAAATAGACCTTTTGTAGGAATCCTGCTTCATTACTTATTTGCTATGTGTTCTTAAGAGATTCTCTTAACCTTTCTGTGCCTTGTTTTTCTCTAATACTTAATGGGGATAAGGGCAAGAACCTACCTCAAAGGGTGGTTATAAGATTGCATTCAGCTAATACATGTAAAGCTCGTAGAATACGACCTGGAACAAAGTAAATACCACATATATGGCCGTTATTATTAAGTGTAGCCTAGGAATATTTGTGTTTTACTAATTAACTGACAAAAATGCAATTCTCTGTAAAACTCCCAAATTATTAAGCAGGGAATAGAGTAATTGTTGAGGACCACAAGTCATGCTCAGTGCCCTCAGATCTCATCATCTAGCTTTGTACATTTTCTACCATGTAACTATGATATCATTTAAAGCAGAAGGAATACCTTGACATGTCTGTCTTTGTGAATTACAGGGTGGAAGTAAAATAAGGGCACTTAGTGGTGAGACGGGTGAGCTGTAAAAATCCCTTTAGAGACATCTATACCAGCCCAGGTAGCTCTTATTCATTCTTTAGGTTTCAACTTCAGGATTAATTCTTTGAAAGTTTCCTTGACCTCTGTGTTAGGTTAGAAAACTCTTAGAATGGAATGATTTATTTGATATCTGATTTTGACAGAAAATATACACTCCATGGCCAGAGTGGAGAGAAAAACCTTTGCCATGTCCAGTCCAGCACCCATTGGAGTGACCATCGTAATTCACATGCTTGGTCACTGCTTGTTAACCAGGAGGTAATACCTAAGTGTCTGCAGTGAGTGAGTGCTTCCCCTCTGTTACGCTAACCTCCTAAGACCGCTGGAGGAATGAGTTTGAATTTTGTATATAAAATATTTACTGTTGTGGCTGGAATACAGAACTCTCGATCTGTGACCACTTTCTATGACTTACCATACATTTTGAGAAGGTATTTACTTTGGATTGAGTTGCCAAAATTCCCCTTCCATTTCTGTGCATTCGCACTTTCTGACCTGCAAACTCTGTATTTCCTTTATGAAATAATGCACAAAGTAGTCTAATCAATTCTTCTCTCAAAATCTTCTGATGTCTGGAAGAGAAACACGTATCACATTGTCCTGTGTCCTTAAACCAAATGAGAAGACTCCATCACTTTGGAAAATGACTTTTATCAAGGTCTAAGTAATCAATTCTGTTTTAGGATGCGTCGTGTTAGGATTTTCATGAAGATGTCAAAGAGAACAGAAAAGAGAATTATAACAATTCTATCACTGTGGCAACAAAAGTTAATGGAGCCGATCTTTGCCAGGTTATTTCAATAAACCTATTGGATAATTACACAAAAAGAGAAGAAAAAACATGCTTTTTTTCAGTTATCTTAAATTTATTCTTTTTATTTTCTATCTCTATTGAAAGACTTCAATAAGTATGAATATAAAGAATAATTAGAAGGAAAGATTTTCAATTTTTTTAATTAAATTCTCATTTCTATGTTACTCAGAATGTCTTTTCCCTTTTATCTTCTGTTATTTCTCTGGCAATTATCTGTGTATACCATATAAAATCTAAAATTCGCTTTATGATTTTTTTTTTTTTGGGGGGGGGTTTCTTCTCTTCCTGATAGTTTTCACAGGGGCTAAGACCCTGACATACAAAACATTGATGGTCCTCATTATAAAACTCATCTTTGCCTCCCCTCCACAGGATGTCAGGTAGAACTATTTCAGGGTAGTGTTTATGGACAGATATTCACTGAACACTGTAGTTGGACACCTAATTCTATCCATCATTGATATGGACTCTAATATTAATTTATATTTCACAGCTGTAAGTGCTTGTGATTATCAATAAACTATCAGAAAATAATAAGTCCTGTAGGTGCTCTGAGACCTGGGAAATTCAGAAGCAAAACAGGTTATGATGCAAAAAACACAAGAGAATGGGGACTAGGTTCTCATTAAAAGAGTTTCTTGAAACTGTAGTGAATACCACCTGGCCTATGATTTTTTAAAATTTAATTTATGCAGTAGATGAGGAGGATTCTCTAAGTTCAGTACTACTGGCTTGCTACCTCTGAGCTCTAAATTCAAGACTCATTCTGATGACGGGATAGTCTGTTATTACCTTTAGGGCACAAGGAGGCAAAAATTTCATTCGACTCCTCTGATTTCAACCTGGTTTTTAATCTCTCTGGATGCCACACACACACACACACACACACACACACACACACCCCCACAAATACGTTTTAGCTTTTTCTTTTTATAATAGCTCTGTTAATAGGTATGGAGCCATCTATCATGGTGGTTTTGGTTTGCATTTCCCTAATGATTAGTGATGTTGAAGACCTTTTTTATACACCTGTTGGCCATTTGTATGTCTCCTTTGGGGAAATGTCTATTGTATTTAAATCCTTTGTCCATTTTTAATCAGTGCAGTGTATTTTTTGTTCATTTCTTTTTGTTCTTGTTCTGTTCTTCATTTTGTTCATTTCTGTTCTTTTTTTGCTATGGTTTATATAAGTTTTCTATATATTTTGGATATTAACCTTTTATCAGACATATGGTTTGCAAATATTTCCTCCTGCAGAATGAGGTGAATGTGGGTTCCATCTTGCCTTTCCATTTCCTATATCTTCCTTTCCTGCTAGAGGTGCTCTTCCTCCAGGATCAGTGGAGGAACAGAGAAGGGTGAGACTCTCTGGACTATGGCTGTATGATTAACATTGGCAACTTCTGAGGAGCAAACAACGTGTGAAGCTTCCTTTTCAGATAGAGTAGTTTTGTGTTATGGAGAGAGTCTTCCCATGGGGATTGCCACATCCTTTGTTTAGGTATGTCCCCATCAGCCATTTCCTCTGGCAATACACTTCAAACATATTCTACAACATCTCTTGAGGTCACATGTCTTTTTGACATGATCTTTTCTGAATTCCCATAGTCAATTGCCTTTTATATTATCCACTCAGGCTTAGGCATATACCCTTTCCCCCCTGTATTTAGTGTATAAAATGCCAACCCGTATAATATCTCTTTCCTCCTTTGGCTCTCCTAGGCAGTGTCAGGTAGATGATCCCTTTTAAATTTTCTCATAAAACAATTGAACGCAAATCTATACATTCTCTAAGATTTGGTCTCGAGTCTCTCACATCCCTTGCCTTGATCTGGAAACTGTACAGCCCTCTATTTCTCTGTAGATAGGAAGAAAAGAGAAACTCAAGGCACTCAAAAACCTCTTAGGATTTTCCCTCACCAGAACTTCCACTCAATTAATTTTCTAGCATTCATCATGTATTCTAGACTTGGGTTACACAGTGGTTTTTACCATGTTGAGTTTGGCCATCATATCTAACATAGATATTCTTACAACTAGAAGAATTGTTCTCACGTGAGACTTCAAACAAACACAAAAATAGCTCCATTAACACACCTCAGTGCATGTCTAAATATGGATTAGTCAAATGCTGCAATATTCTTGAACAGCATTCTTACCCTTTATCTAGGCATACTTTCCTTTTAGCTCAGCTGGGTATTGATGAAGGTCTTATTTACCCTTGTTTTTTTGGACCTTAACCAAGGGTCAATCCATAGCTTTGAGTCTCTCCTTTATTTCCTCATAGTGCTGGTTTGTCTCCTCTTTATTTTACCATCATATACACCTTCAAAGAATAAGGCCCTATGTCATAAATTAAGCTACATATGACTTATTACATATATTATTTCTCTGTAATCAAATAAATAAGCCAGAAACAAAGGGAAAATGAATGTTTCTTGCTGTTTGCATGAAGAGTTCACCTTCCCCAATCCTAAGATTGTCTTCAATTGAGGAAGGAGAATTGTGAGAGGTGTAGATAGTTGTATTAGTGAAGTATTGCAGAAGAAAACGGTCTTGTGGGGAAGGTGGGGGTCCCAGGAGAAAATAGAAGAACATGAATTTTTTTAAGGCCTAGTCGCAGAAATGGCATAACATCATTTTTACCACATTCTATCAGTCACAGTGAGTCACAAGGCCTGCCCAGGTTCACAGTTCCAAAATATGGAGAAATAGACTCCACCTCTTGATAGGAAGATTGCCAAAGGTGGGGATGTGGAGCTCGAGGAAGAATGATGACCAGAGGTGATGAGCATCTTGTGTGGCATACAAGGTGATTATGCCTGTGTGCGTGTGTTTGTATACATATGTATGCCTGTAAAAAAAAGTAACTAATATAAAGTTGAATTTTCTTATGCATATTCACTCAGAAAAAGATTAATTTTACAAATAATTTCCATAAGCCTGTGAATACATCTAAGTATAATTATTTAGTAAATAATATCAGAAGAGGTATATGGATGTGGCTAAAGCATGAAGATATCATCTGAATTGCTGATGTTTGAAAAACACTTCTATTCCCTTATGTAGTTTTAATTTTTACAGGCTCACTTTGCTTTCGTCTTCATCATATATAGTTCTTACGGCCTTCTAACTGAAGCAGTGAGTTTTTTTTTTTTTTTTTTTTGAGAATATGTGGTGTAGCATGAACTTTGTAGTAAAGTGCTATTTTTGGCTTGATCTCTGAATTTGCTAACTTAAACACACCATACCTCTTTTTCACCTGGAACCCAGGGCACCAAGACATGATGCATTTTCTCTGGACTAACTACTATTCTATGAAAAGGCCAAAGGTGCTTGGAATACAGTTTAGATTTCTGCACTTGGCTAAAATATGAAGAGTGAATTGGGTTCAGATTAATCAAGAACTTCATCTGAATTTCTTAAAAGATCTTTTGATAATTTTATTCTTATTTATTTATTTTTATTATTATATCATAGCTGTGTACATTAATGCAATCATGGGGCACCATACACTGGTTTTACAGACCGTTTGACCCATTTGCATTACACTGGTTGACAAAGCCTTCCTGGCATTTTCTTAGTTATTGTGTTAAGACATTTACATTCTACATTTACTACGTTTCACATATACCCTTGTAAGATTTTATAAGGAACTTTGAATTCTGTATTCAACATAAAAGCATTAAAAAGTAATATAAAATTGATTGTAAATTATTTTAAAATATCCAAATTGTGCTTAATCCATCCAGTGGATGTAGAAATAAAAGGATTGGTTAATTGGTTCTCTTCCAAGCCATATCTGTACGAAGGGAACAATTAAGAACAAAACTTCGGCTGCTAAGTTTCCTCCCAAATTATATAAGAACAGTTTATTTCTGATGTTTTGAAAATGGATAAGAATAGTAGTTTTATCTTCCCCTGAATGGAGATCTTAAAGGGACCCAAAAATTAATACTAAACCTAAAAGATAACAGTCCCATCATTCACTATCTTCTCATCTTCCTGCCAGTCATCATCTTCACAAATGAACTATGGAAACACAAAAAGAGCATATGTGACCAGAATTTATGTTGTAGTCCTATCAAACCTAGAATAAACCAATGTCCACATTAATTACTAGGTAATATTATTCTTCTAGGTAATAATTTGGAATAGGAAAAATCAACTTATGTAAGGTTTAGAAATTATGTGACTATTTTTTATTTTATTTTTTTTTTTATTGTTTGGGATTTATTGAGGGTACAAAGAATTAGGTTACCCTGATTGCATTTGTTAGATGAACTCTCTCTTATAATTGTGTTCCACACCCAAGAGATGTGCCATACATCATGACCCCCATCACCCCCTTCCTCCCCCCCCCCGCTCCCTTATTTCCCTGTCCCCCATTCTATGCTGGATCAGATCACATCCAAGAATTTTATAAAGCTTCTAAGAATTTTAAAGTCAGAAAGAAGACCAAGAACTCCACCAGCTGCAAATGTGAACCATCTCTTTTAGAAAAATTAGAATGACTCGGAGAGCAGAAACCATAACCCAGAACACAGTGCTAAGAGCTACAGAGAATTATTCCCAGGGAGTATGAATTACAAAAGCAGTGATTATGTATGCTTTTATTTCAGAATTGCTACAGACAAATGCTTAGCTTATCACTTGGTCCCATGTCTTATTAAATGTGATTTTTTATATTTTTGTTTTATTATTATTATTATCATTTTTTCTGCAGTTTTTGGCCAGGGCTGGGTTTGAACCCACCAACTCTGGTATATGGGGCCAGCACCCTACTCCTTTGAGCCATGGGTGCTGCCTATTATTATTATTATTATCATTTTGTTTGGGATTCATTAAGGATACAAAGAATTATGTTACAATGACTGCATTTGTTAGATGAATTCCCTCTTATAATTGTGTCCTGTCCCCACGAGGTGTGCCATACCCCATGACTCCCCCATCCTCCTCCCTCCTCCCCTCTCCCCACTTGGCCATTGCCCTGTCCCATCCCCCATATTAGCTCATCTACTGCCTTCATATTAGAATAGACTACATTGGATTCTTGATTCTTCACTCTTGTGGTGCTTTACTAAGAAAAATGCCTTCTTCCTCTATCCAGGTTAATACAAAAGATGTAAAGTCTCCATCTTTTTTACTGGCTGAATAGTATTCCATGGTGTACATATATCATAGCTTATTAATCCATTCCTGGGTTGGGGGCATTTAGGCTGTTTCCAGATTTTGGCAATTGTAAATTGAGCTGTGATATACAGTCTACCGCAAATGTCCTTATGATAAAAGTATTTTTTTTTTCTTCTGGGTAGATGCCTAGTAATGAGATTGAAGGATCAAGTGAAAGGTCTACTTTGCATTCATTAAAGATTCTCCATATTTACTTCCAAAAAGGTTGTATTAGTTTGCAGTCCACCAGCAGTGCAAAAGCGTTCCCTTCTCTCTATATCCACACCAGAATCTGCAGCTTTGAGACTTTTTGACTTGGGCTATTCTCACTGGGTATGGGTGATATCTCAAGGTAGTTTTGATTTGCATTTTTCTGATGATCAGGAAAGATGAGCATTTTTTCCAAATGTCTTCCGTCATCAGAGAAGGTTCTGTTCATATCTCTTGCCCAGTGGTAGATAGGAATGTTTACTTTCTTTGCTAATTAATTTGAGTTTTATGTAGGTTCTAGTTATCAACTCTTTGTCAAATTCATATTTGACAAAAAATAAAAATATCTTTTCCCATTCTGAAGGCTGTCTTTTTGCTTTACTTGTTGTGTCCTTAGCGGTGCAGCTTTTCAGCTTAATTAAGTCCCACTTGTTCATTTTTGTCATTGTTGCGATGGGTGCTGAAGTCTTTGTCATAAATTCTTTCCCCGGTGCAACATCGTCAAGAGTTTTCCCCACACTTTCTTCCAAGATTTTTATCATTTCACGTCTTAGATTTTAATCTTTATCTATCTTGAGTCAATATTTTGTAAGTGGTGAAAGGTGTGGGTCATGTTTCAGTCTTTTACATGTGATTATCCAGTTCTTCCAGCACCATTTGTTGAGTAGGGATTCTTTTCCCTACTATATGCTTTTGTTTGGTTTATCAGAGATCAGATGGCAAGTAGAGACTGGTTTCTACTTTTGGTTGAGAACATTTTTAGTTATTCTCTGTCTTGAAGATTGGATTCTATATGTCGTCGTACATGCTGTGATAATAGTAGCTCTAGGTGACTTGGCTTTGGGCAAGTGGTGTGGAGCATAAGAATGTGAACTTGACCTTGGGGAGTTATAAAGTGCAGGGAATGAGGAGATGGGGAATAGAAAAGTGATCTATGCAAACAGGTGCTTAGGAAAGATTTCAAGATCAGGTGTTCTGTGTAGAAAATTATTTCTGGACACACACTCTTCCTTCTGTCCCAGTAGTTCAGGATCATCCTCAGAAAAAGAAGAGAGTTTAGAAAGCAGTTCAGGGAAATACAGCCAGGCTTCAGGGATTTAGGACCAACCTATCAGGTTCATTTCAGGGGCCAGCCTTAGAGGAAGGTATGGTATGATTTCAGAAGCAACATGGATGATTCTGTCAGGAATTCTCCTGGTTATAAGCCTACAGAACCCCTTGACAATGCAGTTACAATTATTTCTCTCTATATATATATATTTTGTACCAGAATAATGATGCTTAGCTTTTTTTTGTAAATTTCAAAGTATAAGGGGTGTACACATATTTTTAGTTACAGAGATAGCTTTTATAATACTTTATAAGTATGCCCATCACCTAGATAGTATTCATTGTATGCTTGAGGTAGGTTTTCACCAATCTCGTCCTCTATCTGCACCTTGCTTGATTTTCATAGAGTTTCACTTCCCTCTGTGCACATGTGTTCCCACTGCTTAGTTATAATTTAATAATGAGCATATGTGGTGTTTATTTTTCCAGTCTTTAGATATTTCACTTAGGATAATTGTCTCCAGTTTCATCCAGACTGTTGCAAAAGGTATTAAGTTATCCTTCTTCATAGCTGGTTAGTATTCCGTGGTAGACATATACCACATTGTGTTAATCCACTCATGAATTAATGGGTTGATTCCACATTTTTTTCAGTTGTGAGTTGAGCTGCAATAAATATTCAAGGGCAGAATCTTTTTGATAACATGACTTCTTTTTCTTTGAGTGAATACCAAGTAGTGGGGTTGCTGGATTAAGTGGTAGGTCTACTTTTAATTCTTTGAACAATCTCTCTACTGTTTTCCATAGAGATTTAGAAATGTGCAGTCTCTCCAACAATATGTAAGTTTTACTTTCTGCATCCATGCTAACATCTATTGTTTTAAAACTTTTTAATAAAAGCCATTCTAACATAGGTAAGGTGATAACTAATTGTGATTTTAGTTTGCATGTTCCTGATGATTAGAGATACTGAGCATTTTTTCATATGTTTATTGGCCTTTTTCAAAAATCTTTTTTGAAAATCTTATGTTCATGTGTTTGCCCTTTTTAATGGGGTTGTTTGATTTTTTTTTTTTTTCTTGTTAATTTGCTTGAGTTCTTTGTACATTCTGGTTATTAGCTAGTTATTGGGTGTATAGCATGTAAATGTTTCCTAAGCTTGGACTTTTACAAAGCCCTTTACAGCAGCAAGCTTTGCCATTCTTCTGGATTGTGTGAAAATGTCTATGAGGAACAGGGTTCCCCTTCATTCAGGGCTACCAAGCTTTTCTCCTGTCTTCTTCGGTGCTGTCTCAAATTTGTTGCCAGACATTGTGCTTGGGTTCCTGAACCTGATTGCTCTATCCAGTCCCTCAGATCTAGAAGTGTCTGCACTAAGTTCTGATAGACCATCTGTCCTTAAGCAGTTTTGAAGCAATCTACAGCCATCCACACCTTAGTGGAAATGTCAATGGCCCTGTAAATATTTCCTGCATGCATACCAATGCATGACATGTTTTGAAAGTGAAAGCACCATTTAAAAAATTAGTTATAAGTGCAATTTATGCATAAAAAGAGGTTATATACTTATAAAATACAGTATACTAAACAGTAAATTATGGCAATTCCTCTCAGTCATGGGGGCAAAGTCAGTGTGAAGAGATGATGACGAGGGTAATGTAAGGAAATCCTGGTTGCATGAAAAGAAATCTGAACAGGCAGAAAAATGGGTTCTAAATGAAACATACAGAAAGTTAAATAAAATTTGGATTACTTTACTGTTTTGCCTAAAGCCAACTCTTTTTATTTTCATTTGTGAAGACGAGCTGGCACCCAGCATAGGAGTATTTTAAGTCATGCACGGCTGCGCACAGTAGTACTTAGGAGGCAACATTGCCAGTCAGGCACTAAATCATAAAATGTTAGAGCTGGAAGGGACTTCAGAAATTATCTGTTCCAGCTTTCTCATTTTACAGATGAGGAAACTAGAACCAAAAGAGGTTAAGCAACTTGCTCATATTCATCTTCATGATTCCCTGCGTAGAAGCAATCAGCCACACCATTAACCCAGGGCCCTGAGGACTGGCTGCTCTGTTGTCGTAGCTTTGAGAGGGAAAACAATTTTCATTGGATTTCAAAAAGCTGAAGTACAAGAATTCCTCTGAATATTTTTCTCTTCCCTCAAAGAATGCTGTTTTTGGACTTTTATTAATTCTTTCTGCTAAAACACTCAGAATCACTTTCCTACTCACCCCTGTAATAATGGAAGCCAAAATAATTGGTTAAGACTACAAGAAATCTTTCTAATTAACATTAACAGTGAGTCAATCTTGGGCATTAATTTTCCGTAATGTAAGTTTTCTTTCTTTAATTTTGTGACTTCATTGGCATTTAACCAATACCTTTAAGTTCACATTACCATAAAAAGGAAAGATAAGTATTTATTTCAAAAGTCTATGGTAGCTTGGCAGAGAGGAGGCAACTTGGAGTAAGGGCTTCTGGCCGTTTTCTTTTCACCACTTTATGATAACTCTTAATCTTCTACTGCTATACTTCTATTTCCCAGGTTCTTTTTGTAGAGAGAGTCTAGCACTCTCTATTTTTATGTTTGAAATTGCATCATTTACCCAACCCAATGGTTACTTCTCAGGCCAGAGAGTTAGGATGGAGGGTTATAGAGGAGTAAGGTGTAATTCTGTACAGAGTTTGCAAAATAACATATTACCACTTAGACCTCAACTCTACTTCCTAGAAGATTCTGTTAAGTCTTTCTTCCCTACATTTCTGGGATTGTGTCTGGGCAATCTGGTCTTTAAGACGCTATTCAGTTAATAGTCTCATGGTCACTAAACTCTGATACCCACTGGTGCTTAGTAGAGTTTACACATGAACAATGCTAATGTTATATAGAACATCTGGGTGAAAATCACTTTTCCTCTCACCAGTTGTATTTTCTGGGTCTTTCATCTAAAATCTGCTCATGTGAACTCTTAAGTTTACAGAACTGAAGGTTACAGTATTTGTTCCAACGAGCAAGATTCCCTTTTGTCAGGACTTTCCACAGCACCAGGCAATCCCCACCGCACCTTCCCTGAGGCCAGCTCAAGCAAATGTCTGTAATGAGACCGAATGCTCATTACTTGTCACTTTCCTTAAACACATAAAATCCTTGTGTATAGCATTAGGAAAGAGATGTAAAAACTAATGTCACTCTGTTTAATGTTTATTTTTAACTTTAAAATCCTAAGGTATGTCAGTGGTAAGTTGGGATCTCTCACACATCCAGATTTTGCAAGTACAAAGAAAAAGCATTCTACTTACAAAAGTCTAAAAGATTGTGTGAGAAAAACAGCCCTCTTCCTTTTGCTAAAACTGAAGAGCTCATTTTAGCTTGCCTAGATGCTTCCCCTGAGTGTGGGTGTCAGTGTTTGTATGCCTATGTATTTAAATGAATCCAAATAAGAGTTTGTGTCTGTGTCTATTTGATTGAACGGATCACTATGTTTAGTCAACACAAACCTATGTGGAACCGTAAATAGGTGTACAGATGTGCCTCTTGGGGGAAGTATACCTAAAAATATGTGCATGACTAACAAGGCATTTATGAAAGCATCTGTGTATGTATGCCTCAAGTCTAATTGTAAATAAGGTTAAGAAATCTACTTAGCCCCCGATTTTGTCCCTTCAATAGCTACTTAGAGATTTTTAACTTCTATTTTCATGCAATGATACATTCTTCCTAGAATAAGTTATATAATGTTTCCTTTAATGAAAAATAATATTTGGTGTTTGTAAAAGGCTTAGAAATCACAAAAATATAAAGAATTTAAATTAAGGTTTTATTATTATTTTTGGGGATTCATTGAGGGTACACAGAACCAAATTACAGTGATTGCATTTATTAGGTGAAGTCCTTCTTATAATTGTGTCTTATCCCCAAGAGGTGTGTCACACTCCATGACCCCCACCACCATCTTTCCCTTTCCTGGCATCCCCTTCCCCTACCCCCCACTTTGTACTAGGTCATCAATAGTCCTCATCTCAGAATTGGGTACCTAGGATTCTTGCTTCTCCATTCTTGTGATGCTTTACTAAGCAGTTTAATACAAAAGATGTAAAGTCTCCATCTTTTTAATGCTTACATAGTATTCCATGGCATATATATACCATAGTTTGTTAATCCATTCCTGGGTTGGTGAGCATTTCATTTTTATACTACATCTTTCCTTTACTTTTTTTTTTTCTAAAGTCTAGACTAGCGTTCTTTATGAAACTCACTATCTTCTTTCCTTCTCTTCACCCTTCCCCTATGCTCTTTTCACATTGTCAATTTAAGTATCTCTTCAAGAATTTTTTGAAAAGAAGAGTGAGGGAGGGGGATTGATAGGATTACACCTACAGTGCCTCTTACAAGGGTATATGTAAAACTTAGTAAATGTGAAATATAAATGTCTTAGCAAAATAACTAAGAAAATGCCAGGAAGGCTATGTTAACTAGTGTGATGAAAATGTGTCAAATGGTCTATGAACCAAGTGTATGGTGCACCATGATCATATTAATGTACACAGCTATGATTTAATTAAAAAAAAAAAAAAAGAAGAAAAGAAAAGAAAAATTTTAGGGTGTTAATTATTAACTTTAATCCTATAATTATGCTAACTATATGTTCTTCTATTTTTTGGATTCTCCAGATAAGGTGGTGTCCTGCACAAAAAGTGGGGTGAGAGGAAGAAAGCAGACCACAGGTTTTTCATTATTTGTAAAAGAGTTCCAAACTGCCAGAGCCCCTGTATGGATGAAAGACATAAATATAGGGGGAAATACTTGCTAAGAAAATTTTAGCACATTTCATCACCCTCTTCTTCCCACATTCACCACTTAATTCTGCCATCTCTTTCCCAATTCTCCCTCTTCAGAAGGAAAAAAATCTTAAAAATAGAGGGTCTTTATCTAATAAATGCAATCAATGTAACCTGGTTCTTTGTACCCTCCTTGAGTCCCCAACAATAAAAGAAAATAATAATTAAACCATTGAAATACTAAAAGAAAAGATTGGAAGCTTTTTAAAAAATGCAAATGGATGGAAAAGAGAGTAGAAATGGGAAGCAACTGCCAGGTAATTCAAGTATAGTTGCATTGCGTGGCAGGTAGAGGTAGGATTACTGGAAGTCTCTTTGTTGCTGAAATTATTAAGATAATGGAGAATTTATTAAGAACAGATAAAGAGAATAAGTGAACTGGAGTTTACATTTTAAAGACAATCTAGATCAGGCATCCTCAAACTGCGGCCCACAGGCCACATGAAGTGGTGTGAATTGTATTTGTTCCCATTTTGTTTTTTACTTCAAAATAAGATATGTGCAGTGTGCATAGGAATTTGTTCATAGTTTTTTTTTAAACTATAGTCCAGCCCATCAATTGTCTGAGTGACAGTGAATTGGCCCCCTGTTTAAAAAGTTTGAGGACGCCTGATCTAGATCATAGTACAGAATAAAGAATTTTTTTCAACAATCAAAGAAAAAGTAAGAGCTACCTATCAGTTAGAAGTATAATGCAGATGCTATTACATCCAAGTTTAAAATATCGTAAGTCAAAAATGCATTTAATACACCTAACCTATCAAACATAAAACATAGCCTAGCCTCTGAATGTGCTTCAGCACCTTCAGAACTGGCACTTGCTGCCTCACTACTGATCTTCACATTATGAATATTATGATGCTTTGGAAATGTTAAAACCGCCCATGACTTGCTATAAACATTTGCCTATACACTACATCATAAGCATGCTCTTTTAGTCTATCAAGACTATTTTTTGTCTTAGCTCAGATAGTCAATAGGCTAAGCAGTATGCACTTCTGTATCTGGTCTTCTACCCACATGAAATTTTCCCACATCATTAATTGGCTCCACTCTTTTCTTCTTAATGACAGTGGATGTAACTACTGTTAATGATTTCATTGCATCACTAATTCACTTCTTATTTTATGAAATGGTTGAGATCATGGATTGCAGAAGTCCTAATACATGTACAGTGGCCATTACAGGCTTGCTGCCTTCATTCTGGGAAATTATCTTTTTTCTCAAGAGCAATTTCCTGCCTCTTCTTTTCACCAGAAGCGGGACAAACAGATGGGTATTTTGTGGACCTGATGGAATGCAAAAATGCAAAGCAATATGCAAAACACACTCGCAACATGATACCTTATAGAGTATTGGTTGTTCACCCTCATGATGACAGGCTGACTGGGAGCTCTGGTTCACTGCCTCTCCCCAGCAGCACCAGAGAGTATTGTGTGCCATGTACACAGCCAATAGAAACGGCAAAAGATCAGAATTCAAAATTCAAAGTATGGTTTATACCAAACATATATCCATTTGCACCATTACAAAGTCAATGAGGGACTGTCCATATTACATTGACTGTTTCATTTCAAAAAATTTAAGCAGTAGAAATCTTTTTTGTTATGTGAATGAATTGCATCAGGAATAAGTCAGGGCTTTCAGTGTACCTGTCACCAGAATAGTGAACTTTGTACTCAATAAGTAAATTTTTATCCGTCACCCCCTGCAACACTCCCCACTTCTTAGTTTCCAATGTCCATTACTGTTCTTTATGACCACATACATGTATATCTTTCATTCAGCACCCACCTATAAGAAACATGTGGTATCGGCTTCTCCATTCTTGAGATACTTCACAAGTACATAACACTCCCTTTTCACCACAACTGCACCAATGTTATTATTTGCTCACTTTTTTTTTAGATAATTCAGTCCTTTTAAATTTTTTCAAAACATAAAAAGGAAACCCTCTGAATGCCTTTTTTGAAGCCACAAAATATTGATAAGAAACTTAACCTAGATAACTCATCAAAAGGAAACATTACATCAGTCTCTCTTATGAAAATTATCCAGATATAAAGTGTGAGCAAAGCTCGTAAAAAAACAAAAGTGGGATAAAAGAGTGCAAGAATAATTTGATACTGAAAATTGTATTGATTGAAAATAGCACATTAATATGTCAAGGAAAAATTCTAATCATTGCTTCAAATGATGCCAAATAAGACCTTTGATAAAATTCAAATTAAGATAAAGTGTTTGCAATTTTTGTTCTCAGTAGTAGAACATTGCAATTGTTTGCTCACTTTAAGTAATAATAATTCTAACAGAGATAAGAGGGCATTTCATTGTAGTTTTAATTTGCATTTCCCTGTTGATTAGCAGTTTGATCATTTTTTTCATGCGTTTATTGTACACTTGTCAATCTTCTTTTTTTTTTTTTAGGTTTTTTATTATTATAGATAAAAATATGCACCATAGATGTGGCCCGACCCATTACCCTCCCTCCACCCAAACCTCCCCCCTCCCTTCCCCTTCCTTGGTCCTTTCCCCATACTCTTGTGTATAGTTGGGTTATAGCCTTCATTGAAAGCTATAGTTTAGCTTCATAGAAGGGCTGAGTACATTGGATACTTTTTCTTCCATTCCCGGGATACTTTGCTAAGAAGAATATGTTCCAGCTCCATCCATGTAAACAAGAAAGAGGTAAAGTCTCCATCTTTCTTTAAGGCTGCATAGTATTCCATGGTATACATGTACCACCATTTGCTAGTCCATTCGTGGGTCAATGGGCACTTGAGCTTCTTCCATGACTTAGCAATTATGAATTGGGCTGCAATAAACATTCTGGTACAGATGTCTTTGTTATATTGTGACTTTTGGTCTTCTGGGTATAAACCTAGTA
>CAUYPK010118684.1:0-12110 GCA_963574355.1 Loris lydekkerianus
AAACTAAAAAAAAAAAAAAAACCCTGGGAAAATCTAAACAACTTTTTTGTTTTTTTTTTTTTTTTTTTTTTTTTTTTTTGTAAAGACAGTTTTCACTTTATTGCCCTCAGTAGAGTGCCAAGGCGTCACACAGCTCACAGCAACCTCCAACTCCTGGGCTTAGGTGATTCCCTTGCCTCAGCCTCCCAAGTAGCTGGGACTACAGGCGCCCCCCACAATGCCCAGCTATATTTTTGTTGCAGTTTGGCAGGGGCCGGGTTTGAACCTGCCACCCTCAGAATATGGGGCCCGTGCCCTGCCCACTAAGCCACAGGCGGTGCCCAAGATTTGTGGATTTTATCTATATTGATATCCTGGTTGTGTTATTGTACTCAGGTTTTATAAGATGTTGCCACTGGGAGAAACTGTGTAGAGTACATGGGATCTCTCTGTATTGTTTCTTACAACTACCTGCAAATTGGCCCAGCATGGTGGTTCATGCCTGTAATCCTAGCACTCTGGGAGGCTGGGAAGGGTGTATCTCCATAGTTCAGGAGTTCGAGACCAGCCTGAGCAAGAGCAAGACCCTGTCTGTACTAAAAATAGGAAAATTAGGCTTGGCACCAGTAGCTCAGTGGTTAGGGCACTGGCCACATGCACTGGGGCTGGTGAGTTCAAACCCAACCTAAGCCTACTAAACAGCGATGATAGCAACAAAAAAATAGCCAGGGCGGTGCCCGTAGCTCAGTGGGTAGGGCGCCGGCCACATACACTGAGGCTGGCCGATTTGAGCCAGGCCTGGGCCTGCTAAACAACAATGACAACTGCAACCAAAAACTAGCCGGGTGTTGTGGTGGGCGCCTATAGTCCCAGCTACTCAGGAGGCTGAGGTAAGATAATCACTTAAGCCCAAGAATTGAAGGTTGTTATGAGCTTGGACGCCACGACACTCTACCAAGCACGACATAGTGAGACTATCTCAAAAAAAAAAAAAAAAAAAAATAGCCGGGCATTGTGACGGGTGCCTATAGTCCCACCTACTTGGGAGGCTGAGGCAAGAGAAACACTTAAGCCCAAGAGTTGGAGGTTGCTGTGAGCTGTGATGCTACAGCACTCTACGGATGGTGACATGCTGAAACTCTGTTTCAATAAAAATAAATAAATAAATAAATAAATAAATAAATAAATAAATAAATAAACTAGGAAAACTAGCTGGGTATTTTGAAGGGCACCTGTAATCCCAGCCACTTGGAGAGGCTAAGGCAAGAGGATTGCTTGAGTCCAAGAGTTTGAGGTTTCTGTGAGCTATGACATGACAGCACTCTACCCAGGGCACAACAACAAGACAAACAAACAAAAAAAAAAATTACATTTGAATTTGCAATTATCTCAAAAGGTATTTTTTTTTAATTTTTCATTTTAAAAAAGAACAGCTCCAGGTGCTGCCCGTGGCTCAGTGGGTAGGGTGTATACCAAGGGTGGCAGGTTCAAATCTGACCCTGGCCAAACTGCAACAAAAAAATAGCTGGGTGTTGTGGTGGGTGCCTGTAGTCCCAGCTACTCGGGACGCTGAGGCAAGAGAATCGCCTAAGCCCAGGAGTTGGAGTTGCTATGAGCTGTGACACCACAGCAATCTAACAAGGGCGATAAAGTGAGACCTGTCTCTAAAAAAAAAAAAAAAAAGGTATAATATAATCAATTGTACCAGGTGTCCTCAAACTGCAGCCTGCGGGCCACATGAGGCGGTGTGATTGAATTTGTTCCCTTTTTGTTTTTTTACTTCAAAATAAGATATGTGCAGTACGCATAGGAATTTGTTCGTAGTTTTTTTTTAAACTATAGTCCGGCCCTCCAACGGTCTGAGGGACAGTGAACTGGCCCCCTGTTTAAAAAGTTTGAGGACCCCTGGATTATATATAATAAGCACAAATATAATAATCACAGGTCCCAGAGATTAAGATGTGGACATTTGGGGGGGGGGGTCGGTACCCACTCTAGAGAGGTAGGATCAAATAGCTGGTTACCAGAATTCTGAGACAACACAGAAGGAAAAGGAGCCTTCAAAGAAGGATGTTCAAGTTTAAAGCATTTTGAATTGGAGGGGCTTGTCAAGATAGTGAGTAGGCAACAAGATAAATGTTTCAGCAAAGAGCTGGGCTAGATGCTCAGTGCCTGTGGTTCAAGTGGCTAAGGCGCCAGCCACATACACCTGAGCTGGTGGGTTCGAATCTAGCCCGGGCCCACCAGACAACAATGACGGCTGCAACATAAACAAAAAAAAAAATAGCCGGGCGTTGTGGCTGGTGCCTGTAGTCCGAGCTACTTAGGAGGCAGAGGCAGGAGAATTGCTTGAGCCCAGGAGTTGGAGGTTACTGTGAGCTGTGATGCCACACCACTCTACCCAGGGTGACAGCTTGAGTCTCAAAAAAAAAAAAAAAAAAGACCTGGACTAGAGCTACAAGTTGTTCCTGACAGTGGTACAGCTGAAGAGGAGTGGGCAAGCTAACCTGGAAAGAGGAGGCAGAAAGTGTGGGCTGATGGCAGACCCTGAATAACGCCAGCCTTGGGGGGTTAGGCTGGAAACCAGAGGCTGCCCAAGAAGGGAAGAAAAACCAGGAGAAAAGAGGCAGCCTGCAAGTCAAGCAAGAAAACAGACTCAGAAAATGAATTCAATAATGTCATGCTTATAGGAAAAGTGCTAAAAAGAAACCTTTGTTTTCTCTTTTGAAAAAAATATATTCCTATGAAAGAACATTTGAAATACACAGAGTGGGCTCAGAGCCCATAACTCAGTGAATAGGGTGCCAGCCTGACTGAGGCTGGCGGGTTCAAACCCAGCCTGGGCCTGCTAAACAACAATGACAACTGCAACCAAAAAATAGCCGGGCATTGTGGACAACTGCAACCAAAAAATAGCCGGGCATTGTGGCGGGTGCCTGTAGTCCCAGCTACTCGGGAGGCTGAGGCAAGAAAATCGCTTAAGCCCAGGAGTTGGAGGTTGCTGTGAGCTGTGATGCCACAGCATTCTACCAAGGGCAACATGGTGAGACTCTGAAAAAAAAAAAAAAAAAAAAGAAAAGAAAGAAAGAAGGAAGGAAGAAAAATGCACAGTAGAAAATTACAATCAATATAGTAATATCTACCTGTTGTTTCTATGTATAGGTGAGCTTTCAAAAAATAAAAAAAGACTATATATGTGCAAATGTGTTGTATGTTCATGTGCGTGCCTGCCTTGATTTTCAACACAGGCATCCTTCTTTAAATTCGCCCTGAGGATCTGTCTCCAGTTAGGGAGACTGAGAGCTGGCCCAGGGAAAGCGTGTGGGTGACCTCTGGACCTAGGCACTTTCTGCCACCTCCTGCTGCGGAAGCCGGAAGCTACTGCACCATGTTTGGCCTGTGCAAACACCAGGCACTTTTTACTGGGTCAATATTTCACATCCGTTGTCAGGGTCTAACCCACCTTCAACATCTGCTCCCTGGGATGTTCTTTGCCCTGCCCCGTGTGACCCACCGTTTGTCTATTCTCCAAAAAGAGAATCTCTCCGAGCTCCCCAGGGCTTTCTCTACCTCGATGCTTCTTGGGGCTTATCTTTTTAACCTTCTTTAAACCCTCTAATCTTTGCCTGAGCCAATAATCTCCTTTAAGTACACGGAGAAACCCCTTCTGCCTGGAAGCCTTCCCTGGCTCCTGTGCACACAGGGGCCTGGTACATGCTGTGATTTTATGTTGCATTCAGTGATCCTTGCCTGCCAGCGGGCTCAGAACATGTTCTGACCATGTCACCACCTTGTGCTTCCTGCTGACAGCCCGGGGGAGCCCTGGGGACACAAGCTCATCTGAGTAACATCTCAAAACAGACCCGAAGAGAAAACCAATGCAAAATGTGACAAAACACACTGCAAGGGGTAACTAGAAATTGTCACCAAGATGGGTGCTTTTGCTCCCCACAGTTAGCTAGATGAGGCAATCGCATATTTCTTTGCATATGTGCCCATCTTTTTCCTCTAATCAGCTCCCAAGAACAGGGACTGGTTTTGTGTTCTCTGTTCCTTCCCTGCAAATCTCTGGTACCAGGATTCGTCACTTATTGTACAGAGTAGCCATTAAGCTCATGTGCAATTTGAAATTGCACACTGTTTCAAATTGCACACAAACTTTATGGCCCCCCTGTACTATTCAAACCCAGCATGTGTTAAGTGCTAACCCTAAATAAGGGCTGTTATTAAACCCTTTCCTGGACAAGGGAACCAAGGCTTAGTGAGGATAAAGACTTGAAGGTTGCGCAGGTGCAGGAGGCCAGGCTGGACCAGGGTTTAGGTTTTTAACACCATACTGTTTAGGGAAACAGCAAACTCAGCTGTGGCAGAGTGGGAGGGGTGAGTGTGAAGCCTGAGTCTAACTTCCTCCTATCCAGCCTTTCTGTCCTCTCTGCAATAAAGTTCACAGTGCAGGAAATTCCCTGCAAGTGACAGTGACTCTTAAACTTTCCGGAAGATAAGATTTGCCAGACTAGAGCCTCCCTCACCACTTGCCATCCCTTCAGCTAACATGCAGTAACACCTCCTTTGATAGTAGCCTGGCCTCCCATCTCAGCCTGGACAAATCCCGAAAAGAGACCCTAGTGACCAGCCAAACCAACCCCCATCACTGGGGAGCCCATCCCTACTGCCTCACCCAACCACACCTCTCCTTCCCTCCCTCTCCCTCCTTCTCTCCTTTCCTTCTTTCCTTCTTTCTGGAAGTTTCTGCAGTTCAGCTCCTGCTTCATCAAAGAGAAGCAACTGGTTTTTTTGTTTTGTTTTTTTGAGACAGAGTCTCATTTTGTTGCCCTCACAGCAACCTCAAACTCTTGGGCTCAAGTGATCCTCTTGCCTCAGCCTCCCAAGTAGCTGGAACTACGGATGGCCACCACAATGCCCAGCTAGTTTTAGAGATAGGGTCTCACTCCTGCTCGAGCTGGTCTCAAACTCCTGAGCTCAAGCCATCCACCCTCCTCAGCCTCCCAGAGTGCTAGGATTACAGGCATGAGCCATCACGTCCAGCCCCAGAAGCAACTATTGATGTCAAGCAGTGGGAACATTTGGATCTGGGCCCAGGAGGTACCTTTAAAACAAAAATTAACTTGGGTCCAAGAAACAACTATACATGAGGATCTTGGAAATGCAGACAGTCCTGGTTATAAACCCCAGCCAGTGCCAGACAGGCATCTGCAAGGGTGTTGTTAATCAACTGTCATAGATTCAATAAGCAAACAGTCCTCCCCATCACCAGGGCATCTCATCCAGGCCCCTGCCTCCAGAAATGACCATCCAGAGATGAAAACCTCTTCAGAAGAAACTGAGGAAAAGTTCTAACAGTTTGCTCAGAGCTTCACAACCTTTGTTGCTGGGAAATTCTTCCTATAGCCAACCTCAGTCTCTGCTAATACATCCTGAGCAACACAATTATTTTGCTGTTGTTTCACATCTGTCACATAATATCTCCTTCTCTTTTATTGGAGATAATTTTTTTTATTGTGATAAGAACACTTAATATGAGATGTTACCTCTTAACAAAAAAAATTTATTTTTTAAAGACAGCGTCTCACTTTGTCACCCTCAGTAGAGTACCACGGTGTCACAGCTCATAGCAACCTCTAGCTCTTAGGCTTTGGCAATTCTCTTGCCTCAGCCTCCTGAGTATCTGGGACTATAGGCACCCACCACAACGCCTGGCTATTTTTTGTTGCAGTTTAGCCAGGGCTAGGTTCGAACCTGCCACCCTCAGTATATGGGGCCGGTGCCCTACTCACTGAGCCACAGGAGCCACCCAAAGGAATATGTTTTTGTTTTGTTTTGTTTTTGGAGACAGAGTTCACTATGTCACCCTCAGAGTGTTGTGGTGTCACAGCTCACAGCAACCTCAAACTCTTGGGCTAAAGTGATTCTCTTGCCTCAGCCTCTGGAGTACCTGGGACTACAGGCACCCACCATAATGCCCAGCTATTATTTGTTGCAGTTTGGCCGGGACCAGGTTCAAACCCACCACCCTTGGTGTATGGGGCTGGCACCCTACCCACTGAGCCACAGGCACCACCCCAGTACTTTAAAAACACTTTAACAGGGCAGGAGAGGTGGCTCATACCTGTAATTCTAGCACTTTGGGAGGCTGAAGTGGGTGGATTGCTTGAGGTTAGGAGTTTGAGACCAACCTGAGCAAGAGTGAGACCACATCTCTACTAAAAATAGTAAACCTAGCTGGGCATTGTGGAGGGCACCTGTAGTCCCAGCTACTCAGGAGGCTGAGGCAAGAGAATCTCTTAATCCCAGGAGTTTGAGGTTGTTGTGAGCTGTGACACCATGGCATCCTACTCTGAGAGACAGAGTAAGACTCTGTCTCAAAAATAAACAAATAAAACATGTCAAGAAAAATTTCTTCTTTTTTTTAAAGAGACAGGGCTGTCACTAAGTTGCCGAGTGAGGCTGGTCTCAATCCTCCCACCTCAGCTTCACTAGTCCCTGGGACTATAGGCATGAGCCACCATGCCCAGCAGTCAAAATTCCTTTTAGGGAAATGATATCTAGGGAAATATTATGCCTGTCAGTGGGTATTGATAGGAACTCAGCACTGAATTCCTACTGAAGAACAGTGAAGAAACACACTGTGAACATCCATGGTTGGGTTCCCTTAATGTTCCACCCCATAAGCAGTAGCACCCCAGGCATTCTGCAAAGCTTGGATAGCTTAGCCAATTGGCTTCCCTTTCCTTCTCTACTGCTCTTTCAGGATGCTCCACCTACTGACTGCCGGACACTGCCTCGTCTGACTTGCCACTCAAAATGCCCATCCTTCCTGGCTCAGTACCTGTGGCTCAAGCAGCTAAGGTGCCAGCCACATACACCTGAGCTGATGGGTTCAAATCCAGCCCGGGCCTGCCGAACAACAATGATGGCTGCAACCAAAAAATAGCTGCGTGTTGTGGTGGGCACCTGAAGTCCCAGCTACTTGGGAGGTGGAGGCAGGAAAATCGCTTGAGCCCAGGAATTGGAGGTTGCTGTGAGCTGTGATGCCATGGCACTCTACCCAGGGTGACAGCTTGAGGCTCTGTCTCAAAAAAAAAAAAAAAAAAAAAAAAATGCTGCCCCTTCCCAGACGCCTCCCTGGCCACTGCCCACCACTGTAGAGTCCCTGACTGATTCAGAATGAATTCTGAGACAATTGGTTCTGTTCTTGTCCCCTGTCCTTTCCACCCCCCACCCAGCCAAGAATCAAGAGCCAGAGCCTCTTCCTACTCAGTATCTCCCCTGTGTAGGAACTTAACTGAATGACACATCACCCCTTTCCCGTGCTACCTAGAGATCAGGAAAGATGG
Source organism: Loris lydekkerianus (assembly GCA_963574355.1). Lineage (NCBI taxonomy): Eukaryota > Metazoa > Chordata > Mammalia > Primates > Lorisidae > Loris > Loris lydekkerianus. Next base: position 7,335 of record CAUYPK010118684.1, read on the forward strand.
TGGCTGTGGGCAGCTTGCATTCCTGACCATTGTCCTACCAACTCAGTCCCAGAGTCTGCAGCAGGAAGAGGGGGGCTGGACCTTCAGTATCTGGCTCCAGGATGCTTGAGCTTAAAAAAAAAGCAGTGCCCAGAGCCCCCTGCTGGGTAGTCTGGGGCTCAATTTAACACTCTCACTCCCTCAAAGGCCCTTTCCAAGGATGTCAAGAGTTGTCGATACTTTCGGAGTGGCTACATCATGTCACAAATATTAAAATGCACTCACATCCCACATGAAATGCAATTTATACACAAATTATATATAAGTTGAGTTGCAATTGATTGATTAATATTTTGCTTTGTAGCCATTTATTTCAATCTCTATCTGATTCCATTTTGCAATATTCCTCTTTCATTTTGAAAACAACATTTTTTCAGTTTTCAATCATTGTCCCTTGGCCCTAAGCCACTGTGTCTAAGGGATGGGCCAGCAGGGCCAGTGCCTAAATTAGCTTGATTAGATTCCCAGGTCCCACAACTCATCAACTCCAGACCCCATGGGCAATGTGCCCACTCTACTATCCCACTCTACTCCCCACCAGTTCATCCATCCATCCATCCATCCATCCATCCATCTATCCACCACCCATCCACCTATCTACCTATCTGAGCTGCATATGGTAGAAGAAAAACACCTGGGCAGACTCTAGAGCAGCCACGCGTGGTGTGAGACTGCCCTCTGCAGATTGCTCCAGGAAGGTGCAGGTGGGGAGGTCCTCTCAGGCTGAGATCAACCCCACCACTCACTCACTCACATCTATGGAGCACCAACCTATAACTGGCACCAGATGCATAAAGCACATTCCTGTCCTCCAGGAGACCACCATTTTGTAGCAGAGCAGCAAACACAGAAACATATGATTACAGTTCATTGCAATGACTGCCAGAAGAGATGTGTGCACCAGGTTCTGAGGAGAAGGAAAGGGATGAGTTTGAGCCAATAGGGAAGGTCATCACAGGGAAGGTGACATTCAAACTGAGCCTTGAAAGATGTGTCAGAGTGTTCCAGGAAGTGATGGGAAGGAGAGTCATTCAGAGCAGGGGGGACAACACTGTGGAAGTGTGGGCTTGTGGGGAGCCTTAAGAGGTCTGGCACAGCTGGAGCATGCATAGTACCCAACAAAGACCCAGCCAGGGCTAGCCACAGTGGCTCATACCTGCCTCTAGCACTCTGGGAAGCTGAGGTAGGTGGATTGCTTGAGTTCAGGAGTTCAAGACCAACCAGAGCAAGAGCAAGACCCCATCTCTAAAAATACCCAGCTGTTGTGGCAGGCACCTGTAGTCCCAGCTACTCGGGAGGCTGAGACAAGAGGATCGCTTGAGCCCAAGAGTTTGAGGTTGCTGTAAGCTGTGATGCCATGGCACTCTACTGAGGGCGACATAGTGAGACTTTGTCTCAAAAAAAAAAAAAAAAAAGACCCAGTCAGAGAGGCAGGTGGGGCCAGATAGTGAGGACACGAACCCAGCATGATGATGCGGTGCATACCTGTAGTCCCAGCTACTTGGAAGACTAAGGTGGTAGGATCACTGGAAGCCAGGAGTACAAGGCCACAGTGCACTATAATTGTGCCTGTGAACAGCCACTACACTCCAGCTTGGGGAACACAGCACAGCCCCACCTCTTAAACAATAGTAACAAAAAAGAGGACATGTAGCACCTAAATCCAAAACCCAAGAATTGCTGTTTCTTGTAGCAGTTGTTTAAACAGGTGTGCTAACAGCATACCCCCTTGGGGAGTTGAGGTCATGCCCCTCAAAGTGAATTTGAAGGTCAGGGCTTGCTGGAGCCAGAGGTTTCAGCCACCCAGTTCCCCAGTCAGCCCCAAGTCAGGGTTACCAGGTAATCGCTGTGCCTGACAAGTTGTGCCAGGTCACCAGGAAGGCACTTAATGGAGGTTTGCCTCAGATCCCATCCAGGGCAGTATCCTCCTCTCTCCTTTTCTACATACTCAGGCACAGGTACCTGAGTCCACTTGGCCCAGATCCTGAAGTAGAGGAGACTGCTGCCAGCAAGTATTATAGGCCCACAGTCACCCAGCTTCATGACTACAAGGTCAAGTTCCCACTGCCCTACCAGGTTCTGCTTGGCCAGCTCAAGCCACATGTCACCATCAAGAGGCCTAGCACCTTCTACATGCAGGGCCCTCTCACCCTGCCCAGATAAACACATCAAGACACAAAAAAAACCAAAACAAAACAGAAAATAAAGAAATAGGACATGATGCTTGGGCCAGAACTCTGCGCCAAACAGGAGGCAGATCCAGCCACACAGAGAGTCCAGGGTGAGGAGTAATTGGGCAGACCCAGGATAGGGACAGTGGAGACTGAGCTACAGCAGCCATCTCTCAGACAGTCTCAGCTGAAGGCATCAACACAGAGAAGACGGGGGCTTTGGGGTGGGAATCAGGTGGGACAAAGGAGCAGAGTGCCCAGAAGAATTGGGAGAGTTTCCAGAACACCTCTGTCCTCACCTCCCTGACCATTCCCTGCTCAGCCACAACTTTCCTGCCTGGATAGGAACCCTGGCTTCACTGTCAACTGGCTTTAAGACTTTGAGCAAGTCACTCAATGATACACCAGCCAGTTTCCTCGTTCTTAAGGGAGAATATCATAGTAGTACCCACATAGCAAGGTTATTTGAGGGATTAAATGAGGTGAAAGTATGGGAAAAACATACTCAACTCAATGCCTGGTATCTAGAAGTTCAATAAATGTTATCAAGTTCCCATGATTCCTGTATTTATTTATTTTTTTAGAGACTAAGTCTTGCTCTTTCACCCAGGCTGAAGTGCAGTGGCATCATCATAGCTCACTGTAGCCTTCTGGGCTCAAGTGAGCCTTCTAAAGCACCAGGATTACAGGTGTGAGCTTACCACGCTCAGAAAAATGTATTTATTTTTAAATAAGCTAAACTTGGCTTGGATTCTGTTACTCACAAGAGTAGAAATGAACATCCAGAGTCGGGTTCATATAATGAACCTTGAGGGAAACTGAGGGACTTGGCTGAGCTGGGAAGAGGGGTTTGAAGGAGGAGTGTGTGACAAATAAGGGAAGCTGGTGGTCCTTACTGTTGATAGAGATGCAGCTGGTTAAGCTCTTCCCTAATGTCCTATGATGATCAATCCATGTGTCCACTGAGACCATGTCTATAGGTGATTTTATAGCAAAATGGAGTATAAGGTGCAAAGACAGGCTGTTAACCAGCGCTGGTCCAAATGGCAAAAGATAATAGATCTAACAGCGGCCTTATCACAGTCCTGATCAAGAAATCAGGCTTGAATCATGCTGAATTGCCAGCCCAGATTCTCTGATTCTTTCTTCTCCTCCACACCCAATACTATAATGAAGTTATAGTATTGATTAGAAAACTGTAAGATGTTAGTTGTTGGAATAAGGGTATTGATTGATTCATTCAACAGCTATTTACCGAGCGAGCATCTACTCTGTGCCACATCCTGTACTAACCATAGTGAACAAAACAGGCAAAGATCCCTGCCTTCAAGGAGCTTAAATTATTGAAGAGATAAAGATGTGGGCTGAGCCTATGGCTCAGTGAGTAGGGCACCAGCCCCATATACTGAGGGTAGCAATTTTGAACCTGGCCCTGGCCAAACTGCAACAAAAAAATAGCCAGGCGCTGTGGTGGGCGCCTGTAGTTCCAACTACTTGGGAGGCTGAGGCAAGAGAATCTTGTAAGCCCATGAGTTTGAGGTTGCTGTGACACCACAGCACTATACTGAGGGTGACATAGTGAGACTGTAGCTCAAAAACTAATAATAATAATAAGCATAACAAATAATCATATTTGTTTGTTATGGTTAGAATAGTATGGTAGGAGGGGCTAAGTACTCTGTGGGAAATAACAAAGCAGGGTAAGAAGTTCAAAAAGAGTGGGAGAATTGTGATTGTGATTTGATTTTATTTTACTTTTTTTTTTTTTTTTTGAGACAGAGTCTTACTTTGTTGCCCTCCGTAGAGTGCCATGGCATCACAGCTCACAGCAACCTCAACCTCTTGAGCTCAAGCAATTCTCTTGCCTCAGCCTCCCAAGTAGCTGGGACTACAGGTGCCCACCACAACTCCCAGCTATTTTTATAGATAAGGTCTTGCTCTTGCTCAGGCTGGTCTGGAATCTCTGAGCTCAAGCAATCCACCCGCCTCGGCCTCCCAGAGTGCTAGGATTAGGACGTGAGCCACCGTGGCTGGCCCTATAATTGCAATTTTAAATAGGGATGTCAGGCCACATTGAAAAGGCAAGATTTGAATAAGACATGAAAGAAACTAAGGAGTGAGCCCCGTGGATGTAAAGGGGAAGTGCAAGAACATATCTAGTGTGTTCAAGTCACAGCCAAAAGGCAGTGGGGCTGGGGCAGAGTGTCCCAGGGGAGAATGAAAGAGAAGTCAGAAAGGCAGTGGGTGACCACGTAGTGCAGGGTTCAAGACTTTGACTTTCAGAGAAATGAGAAGCCATTTCAGGGTTTTGAGAAAAGAAGTAAAATAATGTATGTCTTTCTTTTTTTTATTGGCCATGCTAATCTGTGTGTTGTTCAGATTTTAGTATATGTGCTTCCAAAGTGAGCACATAACATACTTACCTACATACTCGAGTATAAGCCGACCCGAGTATAAGCTGACCCCCTTAATTTTACCCTAAAAACTGGGAAAACTTAGTGACTCCAGTATAAGCCGAGGTGGAAAATGCAGCAGCCACTGGTAAATTTCAAAAATAAAAATATAT
>CAUYPK010118687.1:0-23055 GCA_963574355.1 Loris lydekkerianus
CTTTGCCCACACAGAGACATATAGACTGCACTGCCCATCAATGCAGTCTGATCAGTGTCCATCAATGCAGCCTTGCCAGTCCACATCATTTCAGCCTTGCCAGTGCCCATATGGCTTTTACCTCAGGCTCACACTGGTGCAGTGTGGGAATAGGCATGATTACAGAGCCGGTTCTTCCACTACCTTTTCAGTTCACACTATCCTGTGTGAACTGCACTGCAATCTGTGAACTCTCACAGGAATCTGATCGCATGGGTCTTCTCACATGTGATCAGATTCCACTGCAGGAAAAAAGAATGCACATATGCCTTTTTTTGTTCCGAATCTAATGCAAGTTCAGCCATACAAGCATGTGGCTGAACTCGCACTGCTCAGAGATTGCAACAGTGTGAACCGGGGCTTACCCAGCACACAACATACAACATCATACACAACTGAATAGCAATCAGAATATAAATGCACTTACTGTCAATTAAATTGGGTTTCCTACTCCTCAGCTGTCTGTAGAGCTGGATTAAGTTCCCATGGGGTCCTAGGCAGATTGACAGTTTGGAGTCCCCATGCGATAACACTGAGCACTGACCATTTGCATTAACACTGACCGCTGACAATTTGCATTAACACTGAGCACTTACAATTATCATTACCTCTGAGCTCTGACAATTTGCATTAGCATTGAGCTCTATTTGCGTTATCACCGTGATGCAAACCCCCTAGAAATCACCCCCAACCAACTAACCAACTTAAAAAAAAAATCTAATTTCAAAAAAAAAGGCTCTTCTAACTTCAAAAAAGGCACCCCTTATCTGCAATAAAGAAATGACCTCCTAACTTCAAAAAAAAGGCCCCCCTTAATCACAAAAAACAGGCCCAACTAACTGCAAAATTAAAAAAAAAAAAAAAAGACCTCCTAACTTCAAAAACAAAACAAAACAAACAAAGAAAAGACCCTAACTTGTTCTTACCGTGGTCCTTAGGCAGCAGCAGGCTCTGCACAGGGAACCTGGTGACTCCTCCGATTACTCCTCCGAGACTGAGAGGAGGAGTCGAGAGTCGGAGAGAAGGAGGGGCGTCGGAGAGAAGGAGGGGAGTCAAAACTGGGGGGCACATTTCACACAGGCACACTGCAGGCCAGGACCAGTGGGCTGCTAAGCAGGACAGGCAGCTGTGGCAAAAACACCTGGCGGGCTGGATAAATGTCCTTAGTGGGCTGCATGTGGCCCACGGGCCGTAGTTTGAGGACCTCTGGTCTATGGCCTGAGAAGTTGACCATCCCAGCCCAAAGCCTGGGCAGCCCTTCACTGGTGTCCTGCACCCACACAGTCCCACAGAGAGGGGACTCAGAAGGCCTCATCCATAGGCAGCATCCATGTGCCTGTCCAAGGCCATCCAGGCACTGGACCAATTTCCAGTGATGCAAAGTAAACCACCCAGAGAGCAGCAGCATCAGACAACCGTTCACTGTGGTCTCAGACACCATGTGGCAGGAATTCAGCCAGGGAGCAGCAGGGGTGTCTGGCCTCTGCTCCGGGATTCTTGGGGGGAATACCCAATGGCAGAGGGCAACTTGATGGTTGAGCTGGACTTGCCTGAGGTGTTCTCATGTGCAGATGGGACAGTGGGTGCTCACTGTCCTCTGGCTCCCAGTTAGGCTGACTCACCAGGCCGGCCTGCAGCCTGCACACAGCCTGCCTGTGACCAGGCTTCCTCACAGTGCACGCTGCTTACACGTTGCTCAGTGCCCCACCAGCAGTGCTGGACACCCAGGTGGGTGATGCATTGCTTTAAAAGAAATGATACAACTTTACCTTTTAGAGCAGTTTTAGGGTCACAGCAAACTTGAACAGGGAATGCACAAAGTTCCTGTGTGTCTCCCCACCTCCCTGCCAGCATTTCTCTCCAGATGGCCTGCTTGTTATCAGCCACGTCTCACGCTGGCACAGACAGGCTCCCTCACTCAGCAGTGTTCACGCATGCTTTCCTCGAGGTCTTTTCATGGATTGAGAATTGGTTTCTTTTCAGTGCTAAGTAATGTTCTCTTGTTGGGATATATCACAGTTTATTTATCTGCTCACCTATTAGAATACTTCTTGCTTTCTTCCAAATTTTGGCAATTATGAATAAAGCTGCTGTAAATGTGCAGGCTCTGAGTGCCCACACGTTTTCAATTGCTGGATCATCAGATAAAGTACACTTAATTTCGTAAGAAACTGTCAGACTGTCTTCCAAAGTGGCAATCCACTTTGTACTCCTGCCAGTAAGGAAGGAGAGCTCTTCCCACCAGCACTGGGGGTTGCCAGGATTTTGGGTTTTCACTGTTCTAATAGATGTGTCCTGTGCGATATCTCACTGTTGTTTTAATTTCCCTGATAACACAGGATGTCAGCATCTTCTCATATGTTTATTTACATTTTTTATGTCTTCTTTGGCAAGAATGCATTGTTTTTTATGACCCAATCTTGGAAGTTAATCTGTGCTGAAGCCTGCCCATATTTGGGGGCAGGGAACACAGGCCCTCCTCTTGGGAAGGTGGCAAGGTTGCCCTGCAGAATAGCATGTGCATGTGAAGTCTGAGCAGACGTCTCATGGAAACACGACTGGCCCCATATCTTGGATGAACTAGAGCAGAGTTGTGCAAGAGCTCAGAGGGACCAGCCATCTGCAGATAGCAGTATGCTTATCTGGAAGGATATCTTGTGAAGATTTGATTCACGTGTCTGAGTTATTTGAAATGCCAAAATTTAAAAGAGTGGCCATTCACCCAACATCCCTACTTCAGAAGCAAATAAGTGTCATGTCCACACTAAAAGTAATAGCTTAAGAAAGTCATAGCATCTATGGGCCTCTGATGTCTCATTTTTAAAGAGTGGAGTGCGCTGTCAGATTTCTCCTCTCTCCCAAGCTCTATTTTTTAGGTAGATCTAGGCTATCAGGCAGTAAATCTCTCCTTTATATAAAGATGAAAATCGCAAGTGTTGGGGTTGCTTAGAAGGGATAGACAGAGGTGACCTGGCTCTTTCACTGATTTTGAGGGAAACTGTAGGGAAATGAAACAAATATGCCAAATCGCTTAGTAGGGCGATGTGCCTTGTCCTGGTGCCCTGATTCCATGAAGCCGAGGCTTGGTTCAAAGCAGTCCAGGGGTGAGCAGTTCCAAAGATTACCATTTCCTGTAAAGTTCTTTTTACCCATAGAAAATTGTATTAAACAGTTCTGGAAAGTCTTCTTATGATTGAAGGTCAAAGTTTGAGAAGAAGGGAAATACACAGAAAAAATCTTACTGACATCACCCCCCATGAGGCTCTCCTTTCTTACATTGCCTTAGTTTTTCTGTCATTTCCATTGACTTTTCGGGTCTAAATGTCGAGCATTCAAAGTCAAACTTATGTGTTTTTGTCCCCCCTGAGCCTTAGTCCTAAATTTCAGATTCTATTTTTGTAGTTCTCACCATGGAGAGTGATGTGGAGCATATTGATTGTAGCCAGTTAGGTGGGGAGAAATTTCTTTTACTAAAAGCTTTGCATGGCTGGAGAGAGGGGCGAGTTAGGCGGGTGGTGAGTCTCCCTGTGCACGGGAAGGCCGCCTGGGCACCTGACCCGCAGTCCAGCGGTGACAGGAGGGTGAGGGATTAAGGTTAGGGTTAGAGGCTCCCGCCAGCCCACCTGTCTGCCCATGGGGTTCCTTAGCTCTGGGCTGATGGCCTTCCCCAGCACCCGCAGCCAACCCTTGGTAAGAGCAGGTGGTGTCCATCTCTTCCTGCTCTCAGCTCCCTCCCTCCCTCCCGCCCTCACGCTCCAGTCCCAGGCTCACCCCAGGTGAGGTTGGTCTTTTCTATCACTCTCATGGAATCTTTTGAGCTCCTTTAGAGCCTTTATCCACGTATTTTTTATTGTTTCATTCGTATGTCTTTTCCACAGCTGGGTAAAGCTTCAGATAAACCTGCACCCACGTTTCCTAGCCCAGTGCCCTACACAGAAGGTGCTCAGATGTAACTGTCAGATGAAGGCATGGAGAATTTCTCTTCTTTTTTTCTTCTGATCCAATTTTCTAAATCAGAAAATAGAAGTCAAAAAGGTAAGTGACCTCTCTGGGCTCCTGGGGTGGTGGCAGCTGAGTTGAGGTCCACTTGGCACCTGCCATACTGTGTGCCTGGCCTACTTGGTCTCAGCGACCTTTCAACTTGCCATGTCTGCTTTATTTTTTCTTTAACAAAAAATAACCTGGTGCTTGTAACATTTGAGTTACAGCAAAACAAGTTCCTTGGGTCAGAGTGGGATGTACTGAGACAGGAAGCTCCTCCATTAAAACTGCTCTCATTTTGCTCTGTAAACATTTTGTGGTGAAATTGTTACCATCTATCTAATCTCCAGCCATAAGTCAACAAGTGCTTCTAGAAGTTACAATGCAAAGGATTGTAAGCTTTCTTCACTGGAAACTTCTGAGTGCCTGTGCAGATCTAAGGAGCTGTTACATACCCTCAAGAATTAGTGTGCAAAGATATTACCGAAATAGTAGAAAATATTGAAGTATCTTGATATACCATTGATGCGTGTGTTTCACAGTATATTTTAACGTTTTTTCTTGCAATTATTAGGATTTCCTTTTTTAAAAATGTTCTTTTTTCTGTGTTTCAACTTTTGATTTTTCAGGTTGGGGCCTATCTAGATATTTACTAAATTGTATGGAAAGTAAATTAAATGATTTTAATCCTCTTCTGTATGCATTCTTGTTCACATCTATGATTGTTATTATTATGATAATTCATTGGATTGTTTTTTAAGTATTTAATTTTTCTTTTTTAATTATGGCATGTTCGCATAAAGTAAAATTTCTCTTTTTTCGTGTACAGTTCTGAGAACTTTGACAAACATATCCAGTCATAGAACCACGGTAACAACCAGGATTCAGAGCAGTTCCATCACCCTAATATACTCTCTGTGGTTAGCCCTTCCTGTTCCCAGCCCTCATGCCTACTAATCTACTTTTTGCTCTGTAGTTTTGCTTTTGAGATATATAAGTGTCACGATGTGCTATGCAGCCTTCTGAGCGTCTATGTTGCATGTGGCAGGAGCTCTCTGCTCCTTAGTGCTGAGTTGATTGCATTGAGATGGTGCACGTGTGCTGATGTGTTTATACATTGTACAGAAGAACGTGGGGAATCCTTCCAGTTCATGAATGAAACCCCTGTCATCATTTATATGCCTTTCTTATTTATTTATTTATTTTTTGGTGGACGCATTTTTATTTCACTTATGTGAACATCTAAGTGGTAACTATATTAAATATATGTTCAATGTTATAAGGTACTGCTGTACTGTTTTACCAAGTTACCATTTTGCATTACCAGACACAGTGTGTGAGAGTCCTTTACTCAGCATCCTGTCAACACCTTGAATTGTTTGTTCAAAATTGTAGCCAGTGTAGGGCTTGGCACCCATAGCACAGTGGTTCCAGCGCCAGCCCACATACACGGAAGTTGGCAGGTTTGAACCCGGCCCAGGCCAGCTAAACAACAATGACAACTGAAGCAAAAAATACCCAGGCCTTGTGGTAGGAGCCTATAGTTCCAGCTACTTGGGAGACTGAGGCAGGAGAACCGCTTAAGCCCAAGAGTTGGAGGTTGCTGTGAGCTGAGACACCACAGCACTCTACCAAGGGTGACATAGTGAGACTCTGTCTCAAAAAAAATAAAATAAAATTGTAGTTATTGTGTTTAGACATTTATATCCTGCAACCAGTTCAATGAAAATATTTCAAATTGTATATAAAAGCAGCACATTGTACCCCATGACTGCATTAATGTACACAGCTATGATGTAATAAAAAAAAAATTGTAGCTTGTAGCATGTGCGTTAGTGCATAGTAGCGTCTTTTTCTGGTTATCTGCATCTCCTCATGGTGAATGACGCGGAATGAAGCTCTCCGTATGCTTGCTAGCTGTTCATATATACTGTGTGTGAATGTTCATGGACTTATCGCTTAAAAATAATTATTTTCTTATTTATGAATTTTAAGAGTCTTTAAATATTTAATGATTATGAACCCTTTGTTCGATATGATTAGTAAACATTTCCTCTGTCTGTGGCTTGTCTGTCTTTTTATTCTCCTAAAACCGTCGTTCCAAGAAGGGATTCTTAATTTTGATGATGTCCAATCTATCACTTTGCTTTTCTTTCATGGATTCTGATTTTAGCATTGAACCTAAAAAGTCTTGTCCTCACCCAAGATTCCAAATACTGAATAATTGAAATAATTGGTTCAATGAAATATTTTCTTTTATACTTTTTTCTAAAAGTTTTAGAACTTTAGGTTATGATTCATTTTGAGGTGATTGCTGTGTAAGGTGGGAGGGATGGGCTTATGTGTTCATTTCCTTCTTTGTTCTTATATCTGAGTACACAATTGTTCCAGCACCTTTTGTTGAAAAAACTGCCCTTCCTTTGTTAAGTTTCCTGGGTGTTTTTGTTGACAATCACTTGACCTTGCATCTACAGATAGAGGTATATTTCTGGCCTTTCTCTTCTGTTCCATTGTCCTATATGATTATTCATTCTCTCTTTCCACATTTTTCTTGAGTACTAAAAAATTTTATAATAGGTCTAGAAATTGAGTAATGTGATTTTTCCAAGTTTGTTCTTATTTATTTAATTATATTTTTGACTAGGTGTACCCTTTTATTTTCCTACAGTTTTAAAAGTAAATGTTTACTGTTTTCTAAAAACATACTTCTGGTTTTTATTCATTTATTTTTTTGAGACAATCTCACTATGTCACCCTCAGTAGAGTGCTGTGGCGTCACAGCTCACAGCAACCTCATTCTCTTGGTCATAAGTGATCCTCTTGCCTCAGCCTCCCAAGGAGCTGGGACTACAGGTGCCCGCCACAACGTCTGGCTATTTTTTGTTGCAGTTGTTTAGCTGTCATTTAGCTGGCCTGGTCCAGGTTTGAACCCACTACCTTTGGTGTATGTGGCTGGCTGGCGCCATAACCACTGTGCAACAGGCACTGAGCCTTTTGCTGGATTTTTAATTGAAATTGTGTTGTGTGTGTGGGAGAGTTTCATGTGAATTCACATCTTAAAAATATTGAGTTTTTTTAGGCCGTAAATATGACATACGTCTTTTCATTTATTTAGGTCTTTGAGTTCTTTTATGAAGATTTTGTATTCTTTTTCTTTTCTTTTTTTTTTTTTTTTTTTCTTTTTTGCAGTTTTGGTCAGGGCTGGGTTTGAACCCGCCACCTCTAGCATGTGGGGCCAGTGCCCTACTCCTTTGAGCCATAGGCACCATCCAAGATTTGTTACTTTTTAGCATACAGACTCATAGCCAAATATTTCATGTTTCCTTTGCTATTGCAAATGGTGCACTTTCAAATTTCAATTTCTGGTTTTTGTTGGCAGCATATAAAAATGATTGGTATTTTATATTTGACTTGATAAACTCACAAATTAGTTTATTATCTGTTTTGTAAGATATTTTAGAATTTTCTATGTAAACAGTAAACAAGGTCTGTAGTGGCAATTTTATTTATTTCATTTTTGCAGACTATATGTCTTATATTTTTATGTTTTACCCTATTGCATGTTGACTAGGTGTCTTGACCCTTCTGAGTGGAGTTATAAAGGGGTTTCTTAGTTTCTGATAGTGGGAGAAATATTTGATTTTTATCTATTAAATATGATGTTATTATCTGTAAGCTTTTAAATAGATGTTCATTACTAAATGCAGATGTTTCTTTCTTTTCTTAGTTTGCCAAAAATTTTATATGAAAAATGGATATTAATTTTTTAAGGTTTTTCTGCATCTGTTGAGATGATTATATGGGTTTATTTATTTAGTTAGTTAATTTGTAAAATTAATTTCGCTGATTTTTTTTTTTCTTTTTTGGGACAGGGTCTCATTTTGTTGCTCTCAATAGAGTGTCATGGCATTATAGCTCACAGCAACCTCAAATTCTTGGGCTCAAGTGATCCTCTTGCCTCAGCCTCCCAAGTAGCTAGGATCTATAGGCAGCGCCACAACACCTGACTATTTTTAGATACGGGGTCTTGCTCTTGCTCAGGCTGGTCTCGAACAAGTGAGCTCGGGTAATCCACCTGCCTCAGCCTCTCAGAGTGCTGGGATTATAGGTGTGAGCCACCGCGTCCAGACAATTTGGCTGATTTTTGAATGTTGAATTGTCTTTGCATTCCTGGAATAAACACTATTAAAAATGATTTATTAGTTTTGTTACATATTGTTGGATTCAATTACCTGCAATTATATTGGTGATTTTGGCATTTATTTTCATAAGAGATATTAGCTTACACTTTCTTTCAATATTTTTGTCTGATTTTGATATTAAGGCAATGTTGACATCATGAAACAAATTGGGCCATGTTCTTTTCTCTTTTATATTTGAAGAGATTTTATATAAAATTGGTATTATTTGTTCCTTAAATGTTTAGTAGAATTAGTCTATGAATCTATCTGGGCTTGGTGCTTTTTTTGTTAGAGTATTTGTACTGCAAATACATTTATGTGTAAATAAAAATTAAACTAAGGTTATAAGTTATTTTTATGTAAGTAAAATTAATTTATATATAATAATTTTATAATTTATATATTTTATATATGCACATAATTTCTTGAGTGAGTTCGGAGCATTTATATTTTTAAGAATTTTGTTCATTTAACCTAACTGGTTAAATGGTTTTTCAAAATATTATTTATTATTATTATACCATTATAATATATAATAGGATCAGTACTGCTCTGTTTTATTCCTGGGATTTGCAATCTGCCTTTTCTATCTTTTTTCCTTGGTCAATGCGGCTAGAAGTTTTAAATTTGATCATTTCAAAGAAAAATCTGTTGATTTTATTCTCTTTTGATTTCTTTTTTGAATTATTGTTATATAGAAGTGAGTTGTTTAATTCAAAGACCGTAGAGCAGGACGTGGAGACTCTGTGCCATCCACGCTGCCCACCAGACCTGGTGCCAGCTGACTACCACTTCTTCTAGGCTTGGGACCACTTCTTCCAAGGAAAAATGTTCAATTCTTAACAAGTTGTGGAAAACATATTTTGGGATTTCATGGCCACTTACTCTCCAGGCTTCTTGGCTGCTGGCACAAACAAGCTACGGTTAAGATGGAAAAACTGAGGCCACATGCAATGGCTCACGTCTGTAATCCCAGCACTCTGGGAGGCCAAGGCAGGAGGATCCCTTGAGTTCAGGAGTTTGCAACCAGCCTGAGCAAGAGCAACACCCATTTCTACTAAACCTAGAAAAAAATTCTCATTTTTGTGGTTCTTGTGTGTAGTCCCAGTTACTCAGGAGGTGGAGGAAAGAGGATTGCTTGAGACTTGGTGCCTATAGCTCCAGAGAGTAGGGCACTGGTCACATACAAGGAGGCTGGCAGGTTCGAGCCTGGCCCGGGGCCAGCTAAACAACAATGACAACTGCAACCAAAAAATAGCTGGGCATTGTGGCAGGTGCCTGTAGTCCCAGCTACTTGGGAAGCTCAGGCAAGACACTTGCTTAAGCCCAAGAGTTTGAAGTTGCTGTGAGCTGTGACACCACAGCACTCTATCGAGGGTGACATAGTGAGACTCTGTCTCAAAAAAAAAAAAAAAAGAGGATTGCTTGAGCCCAGGAATTTGAGATTGCTGTAAGGTAGGCTGATACCACAGCTCTCTACCCAAGGTGAGAGATAATCTGTCACACACACACACACACACACACAAAAAAAAAGTGACGGTAAAAGACTGTGTTTATAGTTTAGGTGCATACTTTGATTAATTATACTGCTTATTGTTTGAGATATTATAAACTACACTTTTGATTCAGAATTGAACATTTCAAATATGATGAGATAATGTTTTGGGGGGATTCAGATATACATTTTTTTATTAATTTTTAATTTAATTAGTTTATAGTCTATTTTGGGAAGTGGTCCATGCACACTTGGTTAAAAAGCATTAATTAGAATATTCTGTAAAAGTCAATTAGATCTAGTTGATTGAAGCTTTATTTAGATCTTATATATTGTTACTGATTTTTGACCTATATCTATTTGTTCTATTAATTATTGAGAGAGAGATGTTGATGCTGTATTTATTTTTCTGAATTTTTTCAGTTCCATCCGTTTTTTGCTTCAAGTGTTTTGAAATGCTGCTGTTCAGCACAAACATTAGGATTTGTGTGTCTTAGAACTGACACCTTTATCAGTGTGTAATATTTCTATTTACCCCCACAATATTCCTTGGTATAAAGTTTGCTTTTGGAGATACTGAGATAGCTCAGTAGTGTTTGCATAGTGTGTCTTTTCCGTAATTTTACATTTTAAGTCTATGTTTTTATCTGTATAATGAGTTTTTTGTAGACAACATATTTCAGTCTTTCTTTTTAATATAATATGATGATTTGGATCTCTAAACGGCATACCAGGCTGTTAATATTCACTTAAATGTACACGTCATTACACATTTTTGATGTATAATGATAAAACATAGATTTACTTTAGTGCACTGCCATAGACCTTCATTTAATTGTGTAGAATCAATTTTGTTGTCTAATAACATATTTCTTCTGTCTGGAGAACTTACTTTAGTGCTATGGGTTGAACTGTGTTCTCCAAAAGCAATGGTGAAGTCTATCAGTTGGCACCTGTGAATGTGACCTTCTGTGGACATGCTATCTTTGCAGATGAAATTAAGATGAGGCCATGAGGGTGGCCCTAATCCAATATAACCTTTCCCTGTAAAATAAGATGAAAAGAAACAGAGACAGAGGCGGGGAGAAGGTCTTGGGAAGCCATCGACAGAGAAGGGAATGGTACATATGTAAGGCGCAGAATGCAAACGTTGCTAGCACCATCAAAAGCTGGGAGATGTCTGACTTTTAGCTTCCAAACCTTTGAGGGAATGAATTCTTGTCTTAAGCCCCTGAATTTGTGGTACTTTGTTGTGACAGCCTTGAGAAATGAACACATTCAGTAGGTTAGAAATGAGTTATCTCAGATTTTTCTTAGAATGTCCTTATTCTCCTTTTTTAATTAAATCGTAACTGTGTACATGAATGCATTTGTGGGGTACAATGTGCTGATTTGATATAAAATGTGAAATGCTTACATGAAACTGATTAACATAACCATCACCTCACTTACTTATTGTGGTAAAACATTTATACTCTGCTCTTAATAGTTTTGAAATGTACCATTGCATTGTACACATTAGGTGAGATCCCCCCAAATACCCTCCCTCTTGTCCTCTCCCTTCCTGTCCTTCCCCTCCCCCCTCTTCACTCCTTCTTTCTGGACTATAGTTGTGTTTTATCATTCATATGAATGTGTAAGTGATTGTATATTGGTTTAATAATAGTATTAACTACATTGGATACTTTTTCTTCCATTCTTGAGATACATTAATAAGAAGAATATGTCCCAGCTCCATCCAGGTAAACATAAAAAATGTGAAGTCTCCATCTTTTTTAAGGCTGCATAGTATTCTGTATGTATATATGGTATACATATATCACAATTTGTTAATCCATTCATGTGTCGATGGGCACTTGGGCTGCTTCCATGACTTGGAAATTACGAATTGGTCTGCGATAAACATTCTGGTGCAAATATCTTTGTTGTAAAATGATTTTTGATCATCGTTCTGAGAAAAGAAATAGCTGAAGATGTTAACAAATGGAAAAATATACATGCTCATGGATGGGAAGAATCAACACTGTTAAAATGTTTATACTACCCAAAGCAATCTACAGATTTAATGCAATACACATTATTCTCATTGTTTTGTTTTAATAAGTTTATACATTTTATTTTTATAGGAGTTTTAAGTTTACAGCAAAATAGAGTGAAAGGTACAGAGGGTTGTTCCCACATTGCCACCTTCCTACACACATACAGTATTCCCCACTGCTAAAATCTCACAGCAGTATGGTGTATTTGTAACGATCAGTGAATCAACACTGACATGTTATTATTGGTTAATTGTCCATATTCATGTTAGCGTTCCCTCTTGGTATGTACATTCTGTGAGTTTTGAAACATGTGTAACCACATCATAGTTTCACAGAGTTGCTTCCCTGCCCTAAAAGCTGTGCACCCTGCCTATTCACCCCTCCTAATCCCTTAACTCCAGATCACCACTGATCTTTTATTGTCTCCGTAGTTTCAAGCTTTGTAGAATGTCATATAGTTGGAATCATACAGTGTGAAGTCTTTTCAGATTGATTTCTTGCACTTTGCAATGGGCAGTTAAGCTTCCGCCACGTCTGTCCATGGTCTGTTGCAGGTGCTGACAGATTTTCCATTGAGTGGATGTATGACAACTTATTTATCCCTTCATTCACGGAAGAACACCTTGTTTTCTTCCAAGTTCTGGTCATGACATAAGCTGGTATAAGCATGCGTGTGTATGTTTTACACACACTTGTGTGGACATACGTTTTTAATTCTCCTTCATTTTTGAAACTATTTTGCAGAAGTGGAGAATTCTGGCTTGACATTTTTTTTTATTACATTTTCTTCTCACTAACATACTTTCTGATGCTAAGTCTGCTGTTACTCTTATCTTTGTTTCTCTGTTTATAATGTCTTTTCTTTTCTGGCTGCTTTCAATGTATTTTTCATCTTTTTTTCTCAGCAGTTTGAATGCCCTATGCCAGGATGCATGTGTGCTGGTATGTGTATTTGTTTGTGTGCTCAACTGTGTATCTGTTTGGTATCTATCCTAGTTAGTCTCTGAGCTGCTTGAATCAGTAATTTGATCTTTGTTAAATGTTTTGCAAAGTTTTCAGCTGTTATTTATTCAAACATTTCTTTTGCATTATTCTGTTTTCATTCTGGGATTGCAATTATACACTTGTTAGCATTTTATATATGAATGCATCCCCTTTTGATCCTCTATTTTTCTCTTTGTATTTCCTTTGGCTGCTTATTTCCTCCACCACATCTCAGGTCTGTGAGTGGCCCTCTCGGTTATCCTGCCTGCTCCCAGGAGTAAGTCTGATTGCTGCTTATATTCTTTCCTCTTTCTTCCCACCCCTTCTCATATGCAGTAGGTTTTGCCTAAAGAGCAAAACAATTTGATGCCCAAGCAGTACACATTTTTCTTTTTTCCTTAAGCATGAAGGGATAAAGATCCATTTGAAGTGTGCCTGATATCTCCGTCTGTCATACTTGTACCGGCAGGGACACTTCCTATGGATTCTTGCTAGTCTTTATGTGTGGAAGTGTGAGAGAGCACCCAGGGTGGGTGGAGAAGAGCCTGCAGGTGGAGTTGAATTTCCCTTTGTCTACGGTCTCCAGAGTTTTTTTTTTTTTTTTTTTATGCTCTTTGTAGCCCCACACCCAGGCTTGTAATTCATTATCAGTTTCAGATTAATTTTTACCAAAGTCCACCAGCCTCCAGCCAAGGGAAACCAGAGCATACATCTCTTCTCTCTTGGCAGGTGTGTATCTTTCCTTAGATTAAACATTAATTTGTTCCCTGTGTCCTAGTCTGTTTTAGTGTTATCAGAGTACCTCAGGCTGGGTAATTTATAAAGAAGAGAGGTTTATTTTGCTCATGGTTCTCCAGGCTGGAAAGTATAGGAAGTGCTGTGTCAGCACCTGCTGAGTCTCTGGGAAGGGCTTCTCATGTGTCCTACAACATGGCAGACAGGATCAAAGGGGAAAGAAAACACATAGGGAGGACAAAACTTGAGGGTATTCTGGAGTTTATAGGAGCCTGCTCTTATGGAGACTAAGTCTCCCAGACAGAAAACTCACTCACTACTGCAGAATAGCACCAAGGCCACCACAAGGCATTAGCCCCATGACTGAGCACCTCCCACCAGGTTTGTCTCCCAGCCCTGCCACACTAGGAATCAGTTTTGAACATAAGTTTTCGTGGAGACAAACATACCATACCCAAACCTATGACCTAAGCTCTCTTATATGTTCAAGAAAAGTTTTTTCAGATTTTATGACATTATTTTTGTTATTATTGTTTGAATGTAGTGACCTCTTTCCATCTTTCTACATCCTAAACAGAAACTTCCATATTCCAGTTTACACATATTGAATATCTATTATATAAAAAAAGGAAACAAACTAAAATGAGAAACATAAATCAAATAAAATATGAGGTCTGACAATTAAGTTCACACACTCATCCTATATACCAAGTGCTACACACCTCATTGCTGATTGTCAGTATGGTCACCTTCAAAGTGCTCCTCTTGGGAAGTCATGCCCTGATGTCACCCCTCTGTCTGCCCTTTAAGGAAATTTTGGAATTCTTTTTCTAGAATGACCATGAGACCTGTTCATTGTATTGCCCTTGATATTCTGAATATCATCAAAATGTCTTCCTCTCAATATTCCTTTTATCTTCGGGTAGATAAAGTCATTGGGGTCCAAGCATCGTCCAGTACAGTTATACGTTTACTGGCTTAAAAATTCTCGCACAAGTAATGCCATATGAGGTGGTGCATTGTCGTGATGCAACAGCTATGAGTTGTAGGCAAAAAGTTCAGGTCATTTTTGTCTAACTTCTTCACACACCCTTTTTAGCACTTCCAAATAGTAAACTTAATTTACTGGTTAATTTAACTGTTTGTCCAGTTGGTATAAACTCATAAGGAATAATCCCTCTAATATAATAAAAGGTTAGCAACATCGTTTTGACTCTTAATTTTGGCTGATAGAACTTCTTTGGTTGTGGGGAATTGGCTGACTTCCGTTGTGGACTTTGGTACTTTTTTTCAGGTATTGGTCCACCCATATTTCATTGCCAGTGAAAACAAGGATCAAAACATTGTCTTGCTTCTCTGAATGGTCTTGAAAAATTTCAAGTCTCCTTTGCTTTTGTTCGTTAGTCATCTCCTTTGGACCTTTTTTTTTTTTTTTAATTTTTTTCTTTTTTTTTTTTCAGCATTTTTTTTTTAAATTTAAATCATAGCTGTGTACCTTGATATGATCATGGGGCATCATACACTAGCTTCATAAACTGTTTGACACATTTTCATCACACTGGTTGACAGGCTTCCTGGCATTTTTTTAGTTATTATACTAAGACATTTACATTCTACATTTACTAAGTTTCACATGTATCCTTGTAAGATGCACCGCAGGTGTAATCTCACCAATCCCCCTCCGTCTACCCCCTCCCCCCTCCCTCCCCTTCCTTTTTCCCTTCCCCCTTTTCTTAGGTTGTAACTGGGTTATAGCTTTCATGTGAAAGCCTGAAATTAGTTTCATAGTAGGGCTGAGAACATTGGGTACTTTTTCTTCCATTCTTGAGATACTTTACTAATAAGAATATTTTCCAGCTGCATCCATGTAAACATAAAAGAGGTAAAGTCTCCATCTTTCTTTAAGGCTGCGTAATATTCCATGGTGTACATATACCACAGTTTATCCATTCGTGGATCAATGGGCACTTGGACCATTTTTGCCCACACTTTTCTCATACCAAAGTTTACAGTTAAGATTTTCCTAACTATTTCTCTATTGATGTTTACTTGTTACTTGTTCTGCTGTGCTTCTCATAGTCAATGATTTTTACTAACAATTTGATGAATTTTTACAAGGACTTCAACAGTTCTGCTTGTTACTGGCCATCCTGACCTCTTGCCATCAGTGACACTTTCTCTTTCCTCAGAAAAATGTTTAATTCATTTGTATACTCCTGTTTGCTTCATGGTGTCCACGTCCTATAGACTTGGACTACCATGGTCCTGATTTCACTTACACTCTTGCCAAGTTTAATAACTTAATGTTTGTTCATTGCTCTAATTCAAGATCCAATGTTCTCACAACTGCACACAAAAACATACAACAAAAATGAATGCTGCTCAGCAAGATACCACTGCACGTAGTCACAAAAACAACCATGAGACACTGATATACCACGGTTATGAACCCTTGGCAATCTATTTGTACAGAGCTGCCCATGTGAGCACACAGTGGCAAGTTTGCAGACTTAATTGTCAGACCCTATATAATGATTCTTCTGAGACATAATGCTCATTAATATTGTGATATATTCTTAGAACACTTTATTTATTTATTTTTGAGACAGAGTTTCACTGTGTTGCCCTGGGTAGGATGTCGTGGCGTCACAGTAACCTCAAACTCTTGGTCTGAAGCAGTTCTCGTGCCTCAGCCTCCCAACTAGCTAGGACTATAGGTGCCCACCACAATGCCCAGCTATGTTTTGTTGTAGTTGTCATTGCTGTGTAGCTGGCCGAGGCCCACCAGCCTTGGTATATGTGGCCCACACTGTAACCATTGTGCTACGGCTCTGAATGTAGAATACGTTTTTAAAAAAGAGAGTTAAAAAATCATGGTAAAGAAATATTTAAAAAAGTTTTTGTACATTCTGGTTTCTAATTTCTGAATTTGTGATTTCTTTATTCACTAATCCCTTGGCAGATCTTACATTTTGTAATTGTTTTCAGTCATCGTTTTTGACATTGTTTCATTCTTTCCTATTTAGTCATAAAATTTTAAATCTTTTTCTTAGGCATGGCAGTATTCAGTAAGGTTTACTATTCAGTGGCCATGATCACTTCAAATAAGGGGCTATTGCTTAATTCTATGGATATTACAATGGCTAATGTCTATACATGAGTGTAAATAGTCTTTTATTTGAAATGTAAGTTGAATTTTTCTGTACATTTTTTCTAGGAAAAGATTACATAGATATCCACATGTTCTCGAAGGGGTAGGAGAATACCACAAAGGCACTGCATTAAGTACACATTTAATTCTTCTTTTTGTTTTATTTCAAAATATTAAGGAGGTACAAGTGTTTTTTTGTTACATGAATACCTTGCATAGTGGCTAAGTGAGGGCTCTTGGGGTAGCTGTCACCAGAGTAGTGTTCCTTGTTTCCAGTAGGTCCTTTTCCAGCTGACAGTCCCTTCTCACCCTCTCCCTTCACTGATCTCTCGTGACCTTTACGTTGCTCTGTGCCTGTGTGTACCCATTATTTACCTCTCACTCATCAGTGACAGTATATGGTGTTTGGGTCTCCGTTTTTGAGATACTTCACTTAGCACAATGGTTTCCAGTTCCTTCCAAGTTGCTGCAAATGACTATTTCATTCCTTTTGATGGCTGAGTGGTGACTCTATGTTATTTGTATGTATGTATGTATGTGTGTGTGTGTTTGTATTACATTTCTTCATCCACTCATGAATGGATGAGCACTTAGGTTGATTCCACATCTCTGCAACTGTGAATTGTGCTGCAATAAACATTTGAGTGCAGGTGTTTTTTTTTTTTTTTTTTTTTTTTTTTTATAAAATGACTTCATTTCCTTTGGGTAGATACCCAGCAGTGGGATGGCTGGATGGAATGGTAGGTCTATACCTATTTCTTTGACAAATCTCCATACTGTTTTCCGTAGAGGTTGTACTAATTTGCAGTCTCCCAAACAGTGTATAACTATTCATATCAGCATCTATTGTTTTTTTTGTTGTTTGTTTGTTTGTTTTTTAATAATGGCTGTTCTGATGGGGTAAGGTGGTATCTTACTGTAGTTTTAATTTGTATTTCTCTGATGACTAGTGAAGTTGAACTTTTTTTGTTTGTTGACCACCTGTCTATCTTCTCTAAAAATCTTCTGCTCTTTTATCCCTTCTGCCATATGAGGACACAGGGATGCTCCCCTCTCAGAATTCAGCAGCAAGGTACTTTCTGTTTTGGAAGCAGAGAGCCCCCCTCTTCAGATGGCAATCTGGCCAGCACCTTGATCTTGGACTTCCTAGCCTCCAGAATCATGAGAAATAAATTTTTATTGTTTATAAATTACGTAGTTCATGGTATTTTGTTATATCAGCACAAATAGACTAAGGCAACTTCTTTTCTTTCCCTTTCCATATTACAGCATTCAAATGGAGTTCTAATTAAAGTTGCCCTACTTACTCCCTGTAACAACATCTTTATAGCACACTACTATATTTATTATCTTTTTCTTGGTCTATTGCCTCCCTGGTAGCTGAAAAATTGCTGCTTACCTTATACAATGTAAATCCCCTGTTCCAGTAGCCTTACAATAAAATGCAGAGGCTTAGCCTACGCGATCAGACCCTAGGACACCTTCCACCTGCCTCCTTGCTTTCTCTTCCCCTATACACTGGCTCCCACTGCCCACTGGGAGTGCCCATGAGGCTCTTCTTGTTGTTGCTCTCCGCTCTGCTTACCCCTAGAATATCCATTTAGAAAACTTCCCTGCTCCCCTTTAGGTTTCCACTTAAATGCACCTAGACAAATGTCTCTTGCTCTTTTCTCTCCATCCCTCTTACCTTATATTATTTTCCTTTATAAAGCTTAGTGCTACTTGGTACTAGATTGTGAGTTACTTGTTTTCTATTTTCTTTCTCTTTCATCTAGAACATAAGTTTTGCAAAGGGAGATATTTCATTGTAGTCACTGCTGTATCCCAGGAATTAAATGTTTGTTGAATGAGTAGATCAATGAATGGATGGTATAAAAAGAATTTCAGTGCATTAGGTTGACTGCCAATTCGAGAGAAGGCTTCAGTTTGGTGACCCTTCAGGAGGTTCAGCCTTCTAGCACACCTGGCTACATACTGACCTACAGCATGAGTAGGATTTTGTGTCGATCAGCAACTTTTTTCCCCAAGGCACACCCTTTCCTGCCAACTCTGCTCGTCTCACTCAGGCTGTTGTATTGAGAACGTCCTGCCTAGATCTCTTCTAAATATATAAAATAAATTCATGCTTCATCTATGAAATCTGAGTTGAACATTTGTGTCCTTCTTTATTCTGTTCCTTTCTAATCTATTTAAAGGAAAGTAAATGAATGTATATTCTTGATTTCTACTATTGCTGAAGGCCGTTTCATTTCATTTATTTTCTCAGAAGGGAGGTTTGAATGCTTAGTAAAATGTCTCCCTTGTTCCCAGAAATTTGGCTGTCTTGTTGTAGGGAGAGTAATAGTTTCCCTGAGGCATTTACATCCTAATCCCCAGAACCTGTGACTATGTGTGTTGCCTTGTATGGCAAAGATGATTCTGCAGATGTGGCCAAGGATCTCAAAATGAGATTATCATTGATTAGCTTGTGGGCCTGCTGTCCTCTCAAGAGTCTTCATAAGCTAAAAGAGGAGGCAGAAGGCAAAGAAAGAGATATGATGATAGAAGCATAAGTGAAAGTGATGTAAGAAGGGGACCATGAGTCAAGGAACGTGGGTAAGCTCCAGAAGCTGAACAAGGAAGTATAATTACTTTCTCCTAGGACCTCCAGGGGGGAGGTAGTCCTAAATTTAGCCCAGAGGACCCCATCGCAGACTTTGACCTCCAGAAATGTAGGATCACGAATTTGTTTTGGGTTAAGCCACAAGTTCGCAGTGAGATGTTATAGCACCAATAGGAATCTAATGCAGTCGCCTATAATCTTGTAAATAATAATGAATATTATCAAAACAAACGAATTCAGCTATTTCTTTCGGGAAGGGAAGGGAAATAACTGTCTGTGGAAGAGTGCTTTGTCCAAGTCCTGCCCCCTTGTCTCCTACCACCTGGAGCCGTGGACCGCACCACAGTCCAAGGTGCTTCCAATGTGGTCTACTCGTTGCAAACTTCCACCCCAGAACTTGGCAGATCATTTCCCACATTCCTCTTAGCTGACTTGGCTCTTGATTCAAGTGAACATGCCTGGGATCCCTATGCTCAACACAGAACCAGTTTGAATATTAGTAAAATATATAAATATCCCTGTTACTCGATTTCATCTCTCTGATTAAGATGCCCTGGAATTTTAATTTGTAATAGAATTGAGCCTGGATTTGTCTTATTCCTTGGTCATTGGAATTCAGACTTCTGGCCAATCAAAGCCCTGATGGTATGGTGGCAAACGTCTCTTGAGGCAACACACAAAGTCATCTGCCACTTCCTTAATTCTTTCTTTTGTTTTTCATTGAATAAGCTATAGAGTTCTTAATGCAGTCATAAAAACTTGCATGATCTATGTCCTGCTTAGCTCTGCAACCCCGTCTGGCTTGGCTCCCTCTGTGGCTTTATACCCCACCACTCAACCTCCCCATTTCCTCTGATTTGTTAAGATATCTCTCAGTGTAGGGTCTTGCTCTTGGACTTTTCTCTTAGAATGTCTTCCTCGTGCCCTTTTTTCTGGCTTGCTTCTGCATACTTCCATCTTCTGGGATATGTCTGCCGTTATTTTTGAGCTACATTAAGCTTTCTACTTACATTCTCTCTTTGCCCCTGCATCTTTCCTAATCAGTAATGTGATTTCACCGCTTGCCTCCTCTGTGTGTTAAAGACAGGCACTGTATCTGTCCTTGTCTTTTATTTGCAGCAATTAGCAGAGGACCTGGCATCTGGAAACGTTAGATGGCAGATTCTTTTCTTGTGTCCCCTGACACTGAAACTTTAAGTTGCTGTAGGCACAATCTAAGTTGTGACATTTATTGCTAAAAGATAGTGCTTTGCATTTCTTTTCATCTCAAGGTCTCAAATTCCTTTGTTAATGATTTCATTATGATATCCCATTATGCTAACCACTAAGCAGTGTTCTCATTTTATAATTATAAATTGAAATGACAGATGAAAATGAAATACAGGCCAAAAAAACCTTTGAAAGATTCAAAGGGAATGACCCAACTCATACAGATTTAAAATGCTTTTGAATCATTCTTTTCTCCAGTAGTAATTATTTGCTTCTCTGTATTTATATTATTGATAAATACCTTTTCTCTTCACATATAAACATATACATCTATTCCACATGTGAGAAAGCCTTTATTTTAGCAATGGATTGAACCAAGCACATACATTACTTGCCCTATGTAAGTACCTTTGTTACTACCTAATTGACTATAATTTAGTGGACTTTTCTATCTTCTGCTTCAGGATGTTACTCATGTGGCATGTCACATTTTCCCTGCACCAGAAGTATTATTTCAAACAATTTGTTTTCTTGTTAAACTCTTGCTTTCTAGAGCTATGTTTGGAGAGCGGTAGACATTTGGAACTAAGTTAAAAAAACCTTTAGATTAGTTAATTTTATATCAAAAGATATAACTAGGTTATGATATGTATCATTTGTTATGCTACAAGGAAATCTCAAAGGTTGTCTTTTATGGGAAACATGGCAACTTAGCCCTTTAAAAAAGCTTTCTCAATTAATTTCTTTCTAGATCTGAAGTCAGCTTTGATAGTGATGAAAGTAAATTTCCCTTGCCAACTGTTTCATTGCTTAATTTGCCTTATAATTAAAATGTACTCCCTTCTATTAATCTATCCTTTTTCTACCTCACACTCAGCCATTTTTATTTCTCTTATTTAACTTAATAATAATAATTGCTATCTTTTCTTTGCACTAGACGTTAGTGAGAGTTTGGGGAAATTTTTATCATAATAGCATGTCATTGTTCTCCACCCAGTGGAAATTGTTCTGGGTTTCCTTACAATCTTGAAATATGGTCCTATAGTTTACCTCATTCCATTTCATACATAGCTTGAAAGACAGATGGTATTTTTAATGATTTATGTATATTCATATTGCAATTTCCTTCATACTCAAGATGTAATTTATCGCATCTCATTGAAGAGCACCTTCAACTGGTATGCCTCAGGTGCAATAATGTATATATTAGCTACTTTTCCAGTAAGTTGGAATACCTCCTGATACTCACCTAGAGAGTGATGAATTCAAATACCTTACTTGTTTAAAAAAAAAAAAAAAGATAGGTAAGTTTAGCTTATTATATAAGGAATTTCAATAAAGTATAGCTTTAATAATTTTGATACATTTTTATGCCCCATAAGAATGTCACTAATCCTTAGTGTTTTATTCTTAAGATTCAGTTTATTTTATTTTTCTGAAAAAGCATTAATATACCCACATCAAAGGGCATAAACTGAAGGGATAAATGAAATATCTAGCATCTATTTCTCCTCTGTTCTTCTCAACTATGAGAGTCTCTTGTAAGTTTGAAAGAGACTCTTTTCTATTAATGCCTGCACTTGATTTATATTTCCAGCAGGTTCAAGGACTTCTTCCCCATGGCAGCAGGATCAAGCATTGCCAGATGCAGTGTGGCTTTAACCATTGCAAGTGAAAAACTGTAAGTCCTTAGAAAAAATGATTCTGGAATGTCACAGAACCGCATGTGTGGAATTAATTCATGAAAATTTCATTCCTATAGGAATTATTTTCAAGTGGTGTTGGTTGGTAGCATATGCTGCTGGTCACTGCTGGTCGCTCCACTGCCACAGTATTGAGTTATAATCACTTCACCCCAACCAGC
This sequence comes from Loris lydekkerianus, assembly GCA_963574355.1. Classification (NCBI taxonomy): domain Eukaryota; kingdom Metazoa; phylum Chordata; class Mammalia; order Primates; family Lorisidae; genus Loris; species Loris lydekkerianus. The sequence continues at coordinate 22,281 of CAUYPK010118687.1, forward strand.
GTTAACCACACATATCAACCAACAAATGGACAGTCTGCATAAAATACATGATTTCTAAATGACATTTACGTACAGATAACATTAATTTCCCTATCCATAAAAATGTATTTTTCATTTTTTCCACTCCCCGGACATGTAGAATCATGGTTTACTTCTTCTTAAGTGAATCTCCAGCAGCGACCCCCAAAAACTGCTCTTTGGAAGAGTCAAGGATTCTTCTTCTAACTTAACTGCCGTCCCTGTAGTCTTCTGCTCCCCACTCCCCACTATTAACCCCAGAGCTGGGTTCCTCCCAAGGATGCTGCTGCCTTGCTTATGACTCAGTCCTCGCCCTTACCTGGTTGGGCACTGGTTCACCATCTACTGGGTTTGCATCAGCCTCAATTAATTTCTTCCTTCTCTCCTTCCCTTCCTCCCTCCCTTCCTCCCTCCCTTCCTTCCTTTCTTTTCCTTCCTTCCTTCCTTCCTTCCTTCCTTCCTTCCTTCCTTCCTTCCTTCCTCCCTCCCTCCCTCCCTCCCTTTCTTTCTTTTCCTTCCTTCCTTCCTTCCTTCCTTCCTTCCTTCCTTCCTTCCTTCCTTCCTCCCTCCCTCCCTCCCTTCCTTTCTTTTCCTTCCTTCCTTCCTTCCTTCCTTCCTTCCTTCCTTCCTTCCTTCCTACCTCCCTCCCTCTCTCCCTCCCTCCCTCCCTCCCTTCCTTTCTTTTCTTTCCTTCCTTCCTTCCTTCCTTCCTTCCTTCCTTCCTCCCTCCCTCCCTTCCTCTTTTTTTTTTTTGCGA
>CAUYPK010118689.1:0-11196 GCA_963574355.1 Loris lydekkerianus
CCCCCGCAATCACTCACTCCAAACAACTAGATCTCTCCCCCCACAACACGTAAAGCATTCATTTTTCTATAACTCACTCTCCTCCCTCTCTCTCTCTCTCTCCCTCTCTCCCTCCCTCCCTCTCTCTCTCTCTCTCTCTCCTCCCTCTCTCTCTCTCTCCCTCCCTCCCTCCCTCCCCTCTCTCTCTCTCTCTCTCTCTCTCTCTCTTTCTCTCTCACTGTGCTTGTCTCATTCCATTCCTTCTGTTCTTCATTGCACATTTCTGTCCTCCTGGAGACCCAGCAAGTTGGTGGTGGCACACGAGAATCCTCCTTTCCTGAAGTTTCTGGAACAGGGTGTGGTCTAGGTCAATGGTGTAGAAACTCAGAGACCCAGCCAGCCTCCAGAAGCCCCTTTTCCTTACAGAATCTCCTATACTTTTCACTAGTTTGTACAGACTTTCTTTGGTCTTCCATAATATTTTGCTGCAGATGTCAGCAATGTTAAGCTCTCTTGCAGAGAGATTACAATTCTTTGGACATTTGCGTGTATTTCTATGGACTAGAGTGCTGAACAAATTTACGGGACATACCATACCGTGAGGATTTTGGGTACCATGGTACGGGCAGAATGTGTGAGCCCTGCACCTACATGCTTCCTTATTTATTGATTCATTTATTTGTATTAGTGATAGGATCATTGGTATTCTTCCTGGGGAATGTTGATAAAAATGATCATTAATGGTATTAGCACATTTGTTCTCTTGGGTTGAGAGTCTCCACTGATGGGTAAAATAAAGCATTACCCTTGCAGTATGTGAGGTCATTTTGGTTCCCCAGGAGCAAGTTGATGGGTTCTCAGTGTGTAACAGATAACTAATAACAAGTAACCAGCCCTACCAACATCGTATAGATGGTCAAACCATAACTATGTTTAGGGAACCAAGAATTTGTTTAGTTTGGGATGCAATTTCAAATCGTGTGAGCAGAGAAGGAAGCAATAGGGAAGTTTTATGAGATTACAATTAGTGGGAACAAAGGTCTTTAACACACAAGATCTTATGGACTCAGCATTCCAGAAGGAGCAGGATGCTGGAAAGAAAACATGCTGGGCAGCGCCAGCCCCATATACCGAGGGTGGCGCGTTCAAACCTGGCAACGGCTGAACTGCAACAAAAAAATAGCTGGGCGTTGTGGCGGGTGCCTGTAGTCCCAGCTACTTGGGAGATTGAGGCAAAAAAATCACCTAAGCCCAAGAGCTGGAAGTTGCTGTGAGCTGTGTGATGCCCTGGCAGTCTACTGAGGGTGATAAAGTGAGACTCTGTCTCTATTAAAAAAAGAAAGAAAGAAAGAAAGAAAAAGAAAACATGCTGTGGGACAGAGATCTACTAACTCTGGCTCAGGCACTTTGTGTGATCATGTGGGAAACATTTTTAATTGGTTTGTTTAAAGAGTACAGTTTTTACCGACCTTCAAGTATTGTTTTATGTTAAAATGAAATGATGCATTCAAAGCTCGTGCATAATTATGACTATGGTTCTCTCCATATGTATACTCAAACACATACATACATAGGTTTGAATATGCCCATACATGTATGTATAATTTACACACATATAGTAATGTTCCTTATAAACTACTATAGCTTAGACCCCATGTTGCTTTACTTGGATGGATATATCCTGTCTTGCTTCTGAAAGATCTATAGAGAAACTCCTCTTTGTCCACTGTTACTGTGATTCTTGCTTTGGTGACTCTGCTGCATATCTCTTTAAATCCTAGGAATCAACTTCAAGTTCAGATCCTTTCTTGAGATACTTTATTTGTGAGGGGGAGTGAGAAAAAAGGTATTTCTTTATTTCTTGTAACAAGAATGTTGCCTAGTAAGTTGCAACAGTTCATGGCTCTGAAGATGAATTTCCCACCAAAAAAAAAAAAGGCCGTCTGGAAGGTTTTGTGGAACAGGTTATCTGTGAATAGATGCACACACAGAATTAAGATTCGTGGAACTTTTCTCCTTGGAGGGAATATTTTTTCATGATAATTCGGCTGGAGAACAGCTGGCAAAATAGGGGTTGAGATGATGTCTTTCTGGGTGTGGGGGGTGTAAGGTCTTTGCAGCATTAACGTTGTCTGATTATAATTATTTTCTTCATTTATCTAGCCTGGTGTTGGGAGACAGGTTGAAGGCTTGTGAGGTGTCTTAGTCTGTTTACATTGCTATAAAGAAATGCCAGAGGCTGGGTCATTTATAAGGAAAAGAGGCTTATTGGGCTCACGGTTCTACAGGCTGTATAGGAGGCATGGCCCCACGTGGGCTCCTGGTGAAGGCTTCAGGGAGCCTTTCCTTATGGTGGAAGGAGCAGGGCATCTGGCACCACATGGAGAGAGGAAGGACAACACATATATAGAGAGAGGCGGTGGAAGAAGGCAGGGTGTTCTAACAATCACATCCTGTGGAAACTAACAGAGGGAGAACTCACTCCTCACTGCTAGGACTGTTCCAAGCCCCTCAGGACGAATAAACCCTCATGACTCAGACACCTCCCCCCTCCAACACTGGGGATCACATTTCAATGTGAGATTTGAAGGGGACAAATATCCCAACTATATCACAGGGTGACGGTGTAAATAGAGAAGGAAGCCTCTTTGCATTTGGTAATGTTTGTTTTAGGCAAGTCTGGGCAAGACCTTTGCCTTGGGTATTAGTAACTGATCTCAGAATTCACTGATGGGACCACAGAAACAGTTCTTTTGGCTTTAAGTCAATGCCAAAGGGCTTAAATTATTTTAAATGTAGTGAACTATTTATATGTAGCAGTCTCCATCTTTCATGATCTGTTTTTCTCAAACCTCATTTATATACGTGGTTGACTTACGCAGATTTATTTGGGCATATTTGGCCAACTTGCTGTCTTATCTGTGTGAATTGTTTTGGCTTAGAAAGCTTTGGGGGGGTTAGATTTGCCCTATAAAATGAATATATGAATTCATCTTGCAATCTTGCTGATGGATTTTTAAAAAATAATAGAATTTTGAATGAAAACATCAACCAATGACTGATGGAAAATTAAAATAAAACAAAACAAAAACTTAAATCAACCTCAGACAAAGCTTTGTTGGCCCCACGAAGGCAAAAGAAGATGTATTTATGTGAAAATAGTTTCTTGATCTTTTCTGGCTTTCAAACAGGTTTTTATGTGGTGGATAAGTGGAAAAGAGCTCTCATACTCAGAATAATCATCGTTGGACAAATTTACTTGTCAGGAGAGCTCAATCCAAAATTTTAATCCATCAGAACCTATGAGTGAAAAAGAACAGAATGCAAATTATTTTTAACTTAGCGCAGTTGTTATACAGTAGAGCCTTCTTAGTCGGCCACCTCCCTATACATTGACCACCTCTTTAAGTTGATCTAATTTTCAAAGACCAGCAGGCATCACTTGCATGCATCAATGTAATAGGCCTAGTTCCTTATGTTGACCACCTCCATACGTTGACCAGTTTGTTCGAATCCCTTGGGTGGTCAATTTATAGAGGTTCTACTAGAATACTAGAAATAGCTATTCTATTTCTAGTTCTAGGAATACTAGAAATAGCTATTCTCTGATGTTGTGGATTGAATCGTGCACCCCCCATAATAAAAAGATATATTGAAGACTTGACTTGCAGCACTGCATCGTGTGACTTTGTAAGAGAGGGCCGCTGCAGGTATAATTAATTATCTGAAGGTCAAGTGGCACAGGGCGGGCCCTTAAACCCACATAACCGCTGTTCTGATAGAAAGTTGGCCCTCTGGACGTGTAGAAGACACAGAGAGAGAGAGTGTCGTACGACGGTGAAGGCAGAGATTAAAGTGATGCTCCTGCAAACCAAGGAAGTCTAACATTTGCCAGTGAGCAACAAGGAACTAGAAAAGGCAAGGCAGGGACCTACTGTCCAAGTTTCAGAAGGACGGTGGCTCTGGCAACACTGTGGTTTCAGGTTTCCAGCCTCCTGAACTATGAGACAATACATTTCCTTTCAAGCCACTCAGTTTTGGTAATTTATTGTAGCACTAGGAAACTGATGTACTTGGGTATTACAAAAAAGGAATTTTTGTTAAATAATAACATTCATGTAGAAAGGACAGAAAGACCTGGTTAGACTACCTGGTCCCTAACCATGACAAGAGCCACTGCAGTCCACAGGGAAGGCCTCAGATCTTGGGATGCTCTTGGGATGGTTCTTGGTCTCCCAGCCATCACTGCAGATCTCTGTTAAAAGTACCAAAGAGGCCAAGCAGGGTAGAAATTAGAATAAATTACTCTTTTTTACCCACTAAGCCATCTGGACAAACCCTATTGTATGTTCTTAGTCCCCCAACCCCTGGGGGATTCTTATCCTTCGAGAGATTCTTTTTTTTTTTTATTTTTATTAAATCATAGCTATGTACATTGGACAAAGATATTTGTACCTTCGAGAGATTCTTATCAGCACATGAACTTATATAGCCAGTCATCTGATCCAGTTGCAAACCTCTCCCTTCTTCCCCAAAACTTTCTACTCTCTGGACTTCATGATCTGTTGCCAGCAAAATCCTTATGTCTCCATTCTCTTCTTTGAATGTTTCTTTTATTTTTGTCTCTTTTTCTTAAGTGGAAACCTTGCTGTTCCTTGAGTTACACTGGGCAAAACTCCCAGAGGCATCTCAACAGTGGCTGTTTTTCTTTTGTGGTACCCTGCTTACCACAAAGCTAGAGAGACGTCCTCCTTACTACCCTTTGCAGCTTCTGGATATTCCTTTTCCATCTTTCTCAAAATCTGTGATTAGGGCGGCGCACACATCCTGACCGTGCTTCTGTTATCTGGCGCCCCTTTCTTGGTGCTTTTGTCTGTGACCAGACCTGACCACACGCCTTCTCTTTGGACCTTCAGACCATCGATCCCTGATCTCTTTGTAGGAAGAACCAACGTTCAAACTGGCTGCCTCCCAGGTAGTGCCCCTGACCCAGCCCCACCAACTTGCCAGTCACACAACTTACTCTTTTCTCATCACTCTGTTTAGAGGAAGGCCATCACCATTTAGCTGACTGCCTGGACCAAAAGCCTAGTAGAGCTCTTATTTGTGTATTTTTTCTTTCTTTCCTATATTGCATTTAATCCATCGCTAAATCTTGTTCCTGGACAGCTCTGGTGACATCTTATCTGGGCTTCCTGTTTCACTCCTGTTCCCCTGGAGCTCATTCTCTACCTAGTAGCCCCAGTTATTATTTAAAAACATAAAATTACTTGACACTCTGTTCATAACCCTTCAGGAGCTTGCAGCTATTCTTAGAATGAAATGCCACACATCCATGGTGCAAAAGTCTTTTTATTTATTTACTTATTTTATTTTATTTTATTCTTTTGAGAGTCTTACTTTGTCACGCTGGGTAGAGTGCCATGAAGTCACAGCAACCTCAAACTCCTGAGTTTAAGTGTTTCTCCTGCCTCAGCCTCCTGGGTGGCTGGGACTACAGATGCCCAACATGACACCTGACTATTTTTTCTATTTTTTTTTTTTTTTTTTTTTTTTTTAAGTAGAGTTGGGGTCTTGCTCTTGCTTAGGCCAGCCTTGAACTCCTGAGCTCAAGCCATCCACCTGCCTCAGTTCCCAGAGTACTAGGCGTGGACCACTGCACCTGGCCATGGCTAGAAGTCTTCTAAATAATCTGGGGCCTGTCTGCCTCTCAATCCTCTCTCCTGTCATTGCTACCTCGCCCCCATGGATGCTGCGCACATGACTTCTCTGCTGCTCCTAGGATAGCGCAGGTCCATTCTCAACTTTAGAGATGTTCTCCCTGCCAGAATCTGCTACAGTCTTGTGAGCCTGGACCCCTGTTTGAATTCGCGTGTCTGCCCCGATATCCCGTTCTCAAAGAAAGCTTTCCAGAGCATACTATTTGAAATGGTTACTCCCCTAGCCCACCTCCTCCTACCCCTTTCCCTAGCTTTCGTTTCTGCCTGAGTCTTTAACACCTAGAAAGGTCTGTTATGTATTTATCTGTTACTATTTATTATCTCTTCCCTTAACAAGTAAGATCCAGGCCCCTGAGTTTATTACCCTCATTGATAGTTGTTACATTACTGCCTGAAAGAGGGGCTCTATATTAAGGGGTATTTGTTGAATGAATAAAACATTTGTTAGGAATAATAGTAAGCTATAAATAGCGGAAATTATACATCCCTTATTAGAAAGAGGAACTGGTCTGTCTCTGTACTGGCAGGGCCTGGGTGTTATCAACCAGAGCGTGGGCCGAGCAGGAGCAAGCCGGCTTTGGGTTTGTTTTCTGGGCGAGTGAACAGAATGAGACGTTGAGGAGGAAATGGTCCGGGCAGTGTGACACACTTCATAAAGTCTACACGTGTGGAGTCTAAAGGGCCTTTAAATATCCAGTTTTACAAGGAGCTTTATAGAAAATCTAATAAACACTGGAGAATAAAGATTATTTAGCTCAAGGCCTACAAACTTGGGGGGAGAGAGGGAAGCGTCAGTCAGTTGGAAATCAGGCCGTGAGCCTGAGATTTAACACGTGACTCAAAGTCCGGTATTTCATGTTAAGCTTTCTTTATTCAGAGAATTTTACCTTAAATCTTTGGAAGATAATGATTAAGGTCAGGGTGTGGAGCCCTGGGTTCAAATCCTGGCTCAGCTACCGGGCCTGTGACCTCTGGCACGTTGATTCACTGGCTGTGCCTCAGTTTTTCCTCATCTAAAATGGGATAATGACCTGGATCCTGGGCCAGTCATGAAGTGTGAAGGGGTTCAGCCTGTGGTGGAGTTAGCTTTATGTGGACAGATGGGGAGGGGGGACTCCCTGCAGTGGGTCTGTGGTGGGCAGTTGGTCCTGCTCTGAGAAAGGTGTAAGCCCTCCACCCAGAGGCAAGACAGGAGCAGATGGTCAGACCAGGTCTATTGAAAGGGGAAGATGACCTGTCTGGGCAGCACAAAGGTGGGGTCTGCACCTGGGGACAGTTAGAGACCCCCTTTTATATGGGGCCATCGCAGGTGGGCAAATTCCTCAGATTGCTTGGAAAGTTAGGGCCCTTTGACATGAACTTCTCAGGGGTCTGGGGGTAACTAGGTCCTTTGACATAGGAGGAGAGGAGGGTGAAGGATGGGGGAACAAAAGGAGGAAGGGTTTTTTCATGGTTGCAGTAGCACCTCAACACTCTGCCTGTCTGATCCTGGTGCCATGCTCAGAAAGGCACAGCATAGGGCCTGGAGCTGGACTGTGGCTATACAGGTATCCCGGCAGTGGACTGGTTTCTGAAAAGTCACGCTTTTGGAGTTTTGGAGTGTGACTAGTGTCCTGGAGCCAAGAGGACATAAGTTTTAGTCCCTGCTCTGTCCCAACTCAGGGTGTGAAGCCACAAAGAAAATTAGTGTGCCCAGACTCAGTTTCCCTGTGTCTGAAATGAGATGGGCAAAGGGTCCTGGTCTGTACTGCTTAGCTCAGTTCTTTACTTTGGTGGAAGAGGCTGTTTGCTGCTACGAGTGTGTGAGTTGTTTATTCTTCTCCCAGAACACGAAGCTGGCCTGCATTTCTCAGCTTCTCTTGAATTTAGAGGTCGCAACATGAAAGCTCTACCCAAAGGAATGTAAGATAAAGTTATGTGTATATTGGTCCATAAACCTGCCCCCATGAAATGCATTCCACTCTTCCTCCTTAGCCCATCTGGATGTTAATGTCCAAAATCACCTTGGTAACCCCTGTCTTACTTGGCAGGTGCTCCGTGAGCCAAGGTCCTACGTGACTGGAAGGGGCAGGGCTCCCACTCGCCCCACCAGCTGACCCAGAACCTTGTTAGATCACTATACAGAAGAAAAATAAACTTCTGTTTAGCCTTGTTAAGAGTTTGGAGTTTGTTCGTTACAATAGCTGGTATTATCTTAGGTGATACAAGACTCAACTCTTATAACTCCTATTTTCTGATTTCAGCTGCATAGAAATATTCAGACATATTTTTCTGAATCTAAATCTAAGCTCTTATTAAAATTTCTTGACAAGCCTTTTGGTGATTTTTGCATGTGTCTGAAAGTGAGAACTGTGGCCTTTTCAAACTGAAGCCTCAAATGTTTGATTTTAGTTTCTTGACTCTTTACAGCTCTGATCCAGGTAAAATGTCTGCTTTATTCTGCACTTACAGTGAAAGCCAGTCACCAAGAAAAGTTTTACCTTGAGGCAAATTAGCACCGGGCCCGTAATGAGAACAACTCAAAATATACTATAATTAGTGGAAATATCTCTTAGATAATAAATACTTCATGCACAGCTGGAGGTCTCTTATTTTATGGTAACCTTTTGTGCTAGACATTGTTTTAACTGACTCACGGTAAAGAGGAGATGGGAGGATTTGTTGGCTTGTTCCAAAAATTGTTGATGAGTAAAGAAGGAAAACCCCTGGAAGAGGTCTGACCTTGGTAGTGCAATGAGGTGGTGGGGTGATTAGGTCTGGGTAAAGGAGGAAGAAGGGTGTGGAAAGGGAAGAACGTGGAGTGGAGTCCTGGGGAGGAGGACTATAAGGAATGGAGGCCATAGGAAGAGAGGCTGAGATATCCTTGGGGGATAAAATGGGTAATCTTTGGTGGCTCTTCCACAGTCCTTACTGTGTGTCTCCTATGAACCAGGCACTGTTCTAGATGCTTAGTTTCTTACTCACAGAACAATTTTGGTTTTTATTTATTCTTTTTTTTTTTTGAGACAGAGCCTCACTCTGTCACCCAGGTTAGAGTGTCAAGGCATCAGCACAGCTCATAGCAACCTCAAACTCCTGAAATGAAGCCATCCTCTGGCCTCCGCCTCCTCCCAGTAGCTGGGACTTCAGGTGTGTGTTACCACACCTGGCTGGTTTTATACTTTTCATAGAGACCTGGTTGCCCTCTTGCTCAGGCTGGTCTTGAACTCTCAAGCTCAAGTGAGCCTCCCTCCTCAGCCTTCCGGAGTGCTAGGATTACAGGTGTGAGGCACCAGGACACGTCCAGCCCACTGAGCAAATTAGGTGAGGAGACAGCAGGGCTGCAGCTGGTATGCATTTGAAAAAAGCTATCTTCTCCCAGTGGACAGCCTGCACAGATCAGTTCGGATGAAGCCACTCACTAGGGTCTCTGGTTGGGTTAAGGAAGCTGCATTTTGGTGGTGTCCTCAGCCTCCTCAGCCAGGAGCAGCACCCAGCCTGCACAATTGTGCCTGGCAGGAACCAGCTGTCTGTGAATAAACAACAACACATGGTAGACACATGGTATAACACATGGTAGAAACCATTCTGGCAGGAAGTAGACTGTGGGCCAGGGGACAGGGTAGCTTGGTGTGCAGGGAGGGGTGGGGGCTTGAGGAGTGGTCAGAGCCACCAAGGACGGCCGAGCCCTGCAGCGATCTGTTGGGGGATCATGTTAGATGGAGCGATCAGCTCAAGCTGATGACTAGAGAGGGGCAAGGCAAAGAGGAGGAGGAGGTCTCAGAACTGAAGGAGGAACAAGCAGAGAAAAAGAGGGGACTGGGGTTCTTGAGTGTCTGGGACAGTGATAGCATCAGAGTCAAGGAGAAAATGATGGCAGGAGAACTTTTTTTTTCTTTCTTTAGAGACAGAGTCTTATTTTATTGCCCTTGGTAGAGTGCTATGGTGTCGCAGCTCACAGCAAACTCCAACTCCTGGGCTTAGGCAACTCTCCTGCCTCAGCCTCCTGACTAGCTGGGACTACAAGTGCTTGCCACAATGCCCAGCTATCTTTTGTTGCACTTCGGCCAGGGCTGGGTTCGAACCCACCACCCTCGGTCTATGGGGCCGGCGCTCTACCCACTGAGCCACAGGTGCCATCCAGGAGCACATATTTTAAGAGATGAGAATTAAATAAAAATACCTCCCAGGCAAATAAGCCCAGTACCTGTGTCGATTTCATTTGCCAGACACAGATGCCTGGGAGTTTCCGTGTGGACACTGACCAGGCTGCTCTGGTTGTGGCTTTGTGGCAGCCTATGGTTTTGCTGCCCTGCTCCTGGCTCTCACACGTGTAGCCATGAGGGTCTCATGTTTTCTAAATGAAATGTCATCCCTTGTGGGTCCACTCTTCTTTGTCATTTTCCCTTATCACCTCTGAAAATTACAAACATTTAAAATATGCGTAATATCTAATCTGATGTTCTACCTGTTGTCATTTTCAGGATATTACGTTGTGAAATTAAGCTGGCTCTTTTACCATCGTGTGTGGATGTGTGTATGTGTTCAAGCAGGCACATATTTGGAATTAATGAACTCATTGAAATCAGAGATGGATTAAGCCTAATGAGCTGTTCAGAAGAATTATTTGGCACATATTTCATCTCTCTATTCAGTAATCAACCCTAGGTATGGTGTATGCTAAGAAAGTGAAGTGTTTTACGTCTTTTTCCCCATTCCTTGGATGGTGTCCATTTACGGCAGGAATTTTAACGTTTGCACCCTGAGAGCATTTTGCACTGACTTTTATTAAGGATTTAGTTCAACATTTACATTTACATTTCCCAGATCCTGGGGTTACCTTTGTTATTTAAAAAGTAGTTGCTTTGCTAGTTACATTAGTATATAATTAGTTGGTACTGGGCTCCAGGGACCATACCAGGGTACTGGACTGGCCTCAGAGCCATCCTTGGGTGCAAAATCTCACTCTTCTCTCTAGTTCCTTTCTTTACTTGGGGAGGCAGTCCTGACCTTCAGAATGTATGGATTGGAAGACGTGGAGGGTTAACCTTGCTTTGGGAGGTTTATACGTCTTATTTGAATTTCTATCTACAAAAAATGGCTGCTACCTTCTCTTTTCACTTAAGGTATACAGAGACCCTCCTCTGGAAGTCATGTGCCATTGACTGTTGCCTCTCTGGGTCATACTGTTCCTTAAGTACACATTTAGTTTTTTGTTTTTTTCTAGAACTTTTTTTTTTATTATTATTATTATTTTATTTTTTTATTTTTCTTTTTATTTTTTTTTATTATAGATAAAAATATGCACCATAGATGTGCCCCAACCCATCACCCTCCCTCCACCCAAACCTCCCCCCTCCCTTCCCCTTCCTTGGTCCTTTCCCCATAGTCTTGTGGTATAGGTGGGTTATAGCCTTCATGTGAAAGCTATAGTTTAGCTTCATAGTAGGGCTGAGTACATTGGATACTTTTTCTTCCATTCCTGGGATACTTTGCTAAGGAGAATATGTTCCAGCTC